>JARHVA010001366.1:1235000-1365000 GCA_037957365.1 Torreya grandis
TTATACTAGGTAATATAAATTAAATTCAATGTCCAATATGATAAATAATAATGAATAAATAGAGAACCTAAATTGGTATTAGGAGATGCCCCATTTTACCCCTAGTGTTACGCTTGACCAAACATGAGATGTGTATTCATCCTACTATGAATCCAAATTTATGTACCTATACATATTACATACCAATCTCACATATAACTTGACAATCCCATTGGTAGCATACATATGAAAAATTGTTGTATAATAACCTCTTTGAATAGGTAGATAATCATAAACATACAACATATACTCCAATATATTTATAGCATGCCAAGATTTTTCCATGTATCATTATTTCAAAATATAAAGGAAAATGAATATGAGAAGTTTTGTCGAAATTAATTAAGAAAAGTTAAAATGGAATCACAAATTCAATCAAAATTCATTGTGCTTATGGGCATGTTTCTAAATTAAATGTACTATCATCATTTATAATTTACCATTGGATTTTGGGATGGGATAAATTTATTAAATATAGAGGATGAAAAGTTATAAAAGGGAAAAATAAGAAACATACTGAGAATAATGGAAAAATAGATGCACAAAGTAATTAAAATCATTAGAATATGAGATGAAAAGTAGAATGCAATGATAAAAACTTAAATGATATAGATTATTTTTGTATGTGATCTTATTTTAAAGTGATGTGATTCTTGAACTTAAATAATTATTTTGATTTTGAAATTATTCAATGAACCTTATCATAGTGACTATTTGATCTTGAAGGGATTCACAAGCCCAAGTATTAGGTACTTTTAATTGAATATGAATACAAACACCATCAAGAGGATGTGTGGGAGGTAGAAGGATTTGAGGAAACAAATTTTACTTAGCTTCATTTGGCACTATATGGTGGGTCACCTTATCTCTTAGGATAGTGACAATATAGACATAGTTAGAGGGAAAGTAGTTATCCAATATTGAGGAGGGATGGTAGAAGTTACTTGGGATTACATAGACATATAATAGGTATTATGATTGATTTAAACCCTCATTTTATTTTACATTAGTGTCCTCCAATTTATTTCATGATTATGAAATATATTGAATATTTCTAGCCGACACCATATAATTAAAACAATCAATTTGAATTAGAAAGTATACATTAAGAATAACCCCTATAGCCATTATATTATGTGAAAAATTAAAGAACCAACCACTCTAAGAGATATGTTATGTGTTTTAAAAATATAAGAGAAGTTTCTGTATTAAATTAATAGATATAAAAAACCTAGAAATTAATGATAAAATAGGTACATCATTTGTCCCCTAGGCTAAAATTACTAAAAATAGTAAATTATAAATTCTGGAAAATCCATACCATATTATGGCAAACAAAAATAGGGTTTGTATCCACTAAATCCTAAATTAATTTTAATAAAATCAATAAGGTCATGATTAATCCTAACACTATCCATACTTATAATATTAGAGTTAACTAATTTTCATGCCATAGTATGAGATAAAAAATAAATACACACACCATACGAATGTTGTAGGTTTTGAAAAATATGTAATAAGAATTAACCTATGGTTTGGAATAACATTAAAGCCAAGGATACAATATTTAAGAGAATGTAATGGAACAAGACACAAACAATTATATTTTAACCTAAGAAATATCAAACATAAATGAAGAATGATCTACCCCTAGAAAGATACAATTCATGGTATGAATAAAGGATTATTACATCAAAACACACCACATATATCTATACACATTTAATTTATCCTAATTAAATTTAAAGAGATAAATTAGAATTAATTAATTATTTCAAATCTATAGAAATAAATAAATAAGAGAGGGCTTAGGAAATTATCTTGATTTGTAGACAAATTGTAAATAGTCATTGAGGTTTGAGAATATAAATTAAGGTTTTGTGGTAAGACAAAGAGATCCTTGAAAAGATGTTGGGAATAAATTACCTAACCAAAGCCACACACTCCATGTTTCTAGGTCCCATGACCATAGAAAACACATTTTTGGTATATAAAAAGAAAGGAAAACCTATTTTCATGACTTCATTCACTCAATTCTATTAAAATTAAATTCAATAAATAGGAATGTGCACTTCTTCTTCTAAACCTTAATAAAGTAGATGATACTTAAAATGATAAGCAAAATGATTTGGTTTGGTACATTTGTTCAAGGTTATCAATATTTTTAATCATCGGATAATTTTAGATCCCTTAACATAAGACATTATTAAAGACAATGCATCAAACATATTAAGTGATATATCTAAGTAGTCTAGTATAATGTAATGTGTTAATAGTACATTATTCAATGCTTTAATGAATGTTCTCTTATTTATTTATTTTTAAGGATGTTAGTAAATGCTAAATATAATATTATAGTAATAAATTCTATATGCTATTCTTGGTCTAATTTATATTCTTAGATGCCTTATAGATATGATTATGAATGTACTAATGCACTTATATATTTATTGATTTATTGAATTCAAACTAGGCCCTAGTAATGGAAAAGTGAGATTAAATATAATAAAAGTGGATAAGATGTGAAATAAAACACTCGGGAGGCCCTAATAGATAAAACTCTCCCACACCATTAGAAACATACATCAATTACATTTTAAGGGACCACAAGGAACAAGAGGAGGAAGAGAGAGAAGAGAGAAGAAATGCATATAAATAATAAATAGGAAATTCAATGAAAAGGATGACATCAGTGATAGACAATTTGGATCAATAACTAGTAAACACACATGTACCATATAATAATATAATATTATGACTAATAAATGCATAGGGTCTATTTTTAAGTGTCTACATAATTCCCCACTTCTAAGTATTGTTTGCATACATATGAAAGTAAAATAAGAAGAATCTATATATGATATTTATTTCCCATAAGCTCCAAAAGAAAATTACAATGAAAATGTTAATCCTACAAGAACATTTGCATATGGATAAGCTCCCATAATGACAATGATTTACTGAAATATAGAAAGAATAATTGAAAATGATACACCTGGTTTTTGTTGAATATTTTAGGATGCCCTTATGAGATTACATGCCTTTAAATGTATGCTAAATCATGCATGAATTTATGAGTAAAACATTTAGTGGAAAATAACCAAGGTGATTGAGGCTAATAAATATCCTAAATATATCGCATAGTGGGAATGGGTGTAACACCTATGATATGTGTAGAAATAAGTAAAATTTAAATGCCCTCCTCTAAGGGAGACAAATCTATGTTGAATGCTTAGATTTTGGATAAAATGAGTGGAATGTATCCCCCTTTTTAAGATGTGGGATGAACCTATGAAGCACATATAACACAAGAAAGGAATTACATGCATCACATATAAGACATGATATAAATGATCATTATATAACAAATACAGATGTCATCTTAAAATAATATATGTTATAAATAAGTTTCACCACATGGGTTAATGATCCAATCAAAAAATAAGTATCATTTATAAACACATGTTTTAACTAAAATGTTTTTATAAAATTTATTACAAATAATGCCTTTTTTTAGAAAAAATGAATTTCACTTATTTAGTCCTCAAGATAAAAGGTACACAAATGGATCAAGGCTTAAAAGGGATACTAGTTATGGATACTAACAAGCCACATGGGAAGATAACGAAATCAACATGAAAGGAGGAAACAAGAGTGAATTCAATAAGAGGCCACCCATTTTCTATGTTAGGAAAGCAACCAAAGGAACTAAGATAAACTAGATCATGCATGAATATTTTCTAGAAAATAATGACACACTTGCAAATAAAAATATGGCTTAAGATTAATAAACTAATTTCCTATTTTCTTACATTTTTCAATTTTGAGTGAGATAGAAGCATGGTTTTTTTACTTTATTTTTTGGAGGATTGAAATTAATATTTAATATATTCTCAATTTTAACTAAAATTTGTATGGGGATTATAATGTGCTTTAGGTATTGTGTAGGGGCTATTGAAAATATTCTTACTAGGTGCACAAAGGTGAGATTATTGGGCTATTACAATTGTTGGGGATAGAATGACTAACTTTAATATTAGGTCTAATATATGGATCATCAATATTATCTAACCTTTGACATGCCCTTACAATTTTTTTTGACATCTAATCTTTAAAATCTAAGATCCTTGGGTTAGTCATTGAGTTTCAACAACTCAAAATCTTAGAAATAATTTTGGGATTGAATCATCCTTATTAAATAAGAAGTTGTGAGTAAGTGTTTGAATGAAGGTATATGCATATTAAAGTCTCAAATTAGCTTTGAAAAAGATCTTGTGTGTGTTAGATTCTTGAATTATATAATGTTATCTTTGATAATACCTTATGTAAGAGTCACAATTGACTCTAAAACATACTATTCATGTAATTGGATGATTGGGTTATTATGTAAGAGCATCTAGGTTCACAAAAAAAATTTCATCAACCAAAAATAATTCATGTATAGATTAAAAGGTTTTAGTTGTGTGTAATTTTGTTATTTTTAAGAAAGCCCTTGGAGTTTTTTAGCTTAATATTTAAGTGTCTGCAAATTTTTTTCCACATAACAAGTTGGAGCATGCAACTATAATTTCTAAGAGATTTATTTAAAGTATTACTAGTTTTATACAACTTTGAGAAGTTGAAAGTGGAAAAGTTATGTTAGATCCTTGTGAAGTCTTGTGATGCCTAAGTTTCATGGAAAAATGTGTTTCTATAAAGTATATAATAGTCTGTGAGGAAGTGTTGACATGTAATAGAGTGAGCTAAAAGGCATTGAATAACTTTTGCATAGACTACTTTATGTAGCTTTAGTTTATGATTCATCATAACTAATATTACAAAGATTGGATCTCTACTCAACATACTTATGGAGTACTAGTTCTTAAAAAAGAGACATTAAATCTTATTAAATTTTCAATTAAATGTGAAAAATTGTTAGAAATGGTAAAAACCTTCCAAGAATTTAAGATATGAAGAGTTAGTAACAAATAATTGCACAATAGAAGTTACAGATATGATATGCAGGAACAAGATAGATCATATATTAATCAAAATAAGATATGCTAGTACAATAGGAAGCCCTTGCATAAAGAGGCAAGGCAAAACTAAAAACTAGACTAACTAAGCAATGTGGGATAAATTCTCACATAAGACAAACTAGGAAAAATATGAAATACCTAGCTAACAGTCTAGAAAACATGAGAAATACATACTATAACACCCCACCTCAAGTGAAGTTAGGGGCTTACAATAGCCAAAAAATAAATAGTGGCATATCCACAGTATGAGTCCCAACAACTAGGCCTGATAAGGTACTCATGTACAATATGTATCCATGAAATAAAGAAGGAATATGTCCCCATGAAAAACCTAAATAAAAATTTATTAAACCCCGAGCATGCCATAAAACTCAAGGAAATAAGGTGATGCAAAAGGCTTTGTGAAGATGTCTATAACCTATTGATTTAGAATATACTCCAAGCTAAGAACTCCATCTTGAATGTGCCTATGATGAAGTGCATATATACCTCAATGTGCTTGGTATGATAGTGATAAATTGGGTTACATGATATGTGAATTACACTCTGGTTATCACACCAAATTATATTAGGTGAATCCTATGTGAAGCCAAACTCTATCAATAATTGATGAAGCCAAAAACCTACTAACTCATTGTAAATACTAACTTGTACTCAACCTCTATAGATGAAAGTATAATAGTATATTGATTATTGCACAACCAAAAAATAGGTGAATAACCAAGATAAAATATATACTAGAAGTGGAACACTTCTCATCAAGAGAACCTGCCCAATCTGAATCACTGTACCCAACCAACTAAGTAGAATACCTTATGTAGCGTAATCCAAAATGAGTAGTGCCTCATAGATATCATAAAATACTTTTGGTAGCCTACCAATGATTATCATGAGGGTCATGTTCAAACCTAGATACAATCCCAACTATAAATAAAATTTTAGGGAGAGTATGGGTTAAATACATAACACTCCCAACTATCTGACTATAAAATGTAGATCAAAAATTCTAATATAGGTATAAATGAGAGTAACTCTAGATTGAAAAGGAGAAGGACTTGGAATGCAATCAACCATGCCAAAATGTTGATTATTGAGGGTGTACTTATGCTGACTCAAATAAATCCCTATATCTGGCTATGAAATCTATAAACCAAAGAAGTGTAAAAGACTAAGATCTATCATATCAAACTATGCTAGAAGTGTCAACTAAATAGCCTAAATTTGAGAAGAAAAGTTGCCTGTGAGAAAAAAATAATCAACATAAAAGAATAGTATAACAATGTCCTCCCTAATACATTGAGTATATAATATGGGATCTAAGTGGAAGCAAAAAAAGATAGTTCAGAGAAGAAATGAATCCATCTTCTCATACCAAGCTTTTTGGGCCTGTTTGAGACTATAAAGAGACCTCCTAAGTCAATAAATGAGAGAAGAATCATGAAAAAAATTAGTAGGCTACTCCATATAGATTTAATCCTACAAATATCCATGTAAGAAGGCATGCTTAGCATCCATATGATACATTTTCCAACCCTATGATGTAGCAAGAGAAAGTACAAAGTGAATAGAATTGATCTTGGCAATGGGTGTAAAATTCTCAAAGTAATCAATAAATTTGACCCATTAAAACCCCTTTGTAATTATATGTGCCTTATACCTATCAATAAACCCATCACATGCATACTTGGTGTGGTAAATCCACTTGTACCTAACCAAATTTCTTCCATTAGGAAGAGTGAACAAATCCCAAGTATGATTCTTCATCATATATGAATAATCATCTGTCATCGCATCATCTTACTCCTATATCCCATGAGCCTATGAATCCCTAGAGAATGCATGACATAAAATTCCAGTACCTATAAAATGTGTATGACAATGTCAAGTGGGTGGAATATCTTGTATGAAAGGTGTCTCCTAAAAAATTATAGTGCATGCCCACTTAACATAGTGGTAAAATTAGTGTGAGTAGGATCCTCAACCTCTATAACATCCTCAATAATCTTCTACACTAGCTCCTCAAATAATGAATCCTCAAGAGGAAGTGATGAATCATCAAAAGAAAAATAAGAATACATGGAAGGAGATGAAGAGTCATGACATGTGAAGTGATCATCAAACTTTACATGTGTTCAAATATGAACATCATAAGTATCATGATCTAAAAGATGATAAGATCTCTTGTCCTCACAATACCTTAAAAAAATCAAAGGTTTCCTCTTATTATCCAATGTTTTCCTTTTCTTCTTTGGTACAAATTCCCGAACATGCCTCCCAAAGACTCAAAAAAATGAGACATCAGGGTTGGTTCCAAACTAAGCCTCCTCTAGATTTAAATGCTCAATTTTTCTATGTGGTATGTGATTCTGAATGTAATTTGCATAATTAATTACCTTTACCTAATAGATAGGAGGTAAATCCCATGAATTCTTCATGTGGTTTTACATCTCCTTCAAAGTTTATTTCTTCCATTATAATAAGCCATTATGCTATGGAGTATGTGAAGCATAATGCTGGTGAACAATACCATGAGCTACCAAAAAATTAGATAACTCTCAACTAAAGTACTCCCCCCCATTATCTATATAAAGCTTTTTGATGTAACTAGAAGAATGTTTCTTGGCCAAAGCCTTAAAGACTTTGAAGTGAGAAAAGACATCACTCTTTTAATTGAGAAAATAAATCCAAGTACACCTCAATAAATTATCAGTGAAATTAAGTGCATACTTAGCTTCATTAAAAGGAGTAGGAAATACCATCAAATCATTATGCACAAGCTCAAGTGGTGAAGAAGCTCTCATGGACATACCCTTAGGAAATGGATCTTGATGTTATTTCCCTAATACATAACCAGGTCAAACTACATAAAGACATGAAACTATGAGAGGACCCTCTACCATATTGTGAGTGCTCAAATCTTTCAAAGATTTATAATTGTGTTGTCTAAATCTCTCTTGCCAAAGCCTATTCTTAGAATCTGCATGAGAAACCAAACACATCCCTAGAGGAGGAGTATCATCAAAACACTCAAAGTAATAGAGTTGAGAACTATGATCAATAATATCCTATGCAATAACTATGTATGGATCTAACAAAACTCAAACTTCAACACCTTGTTGTGCGAAAGTCACTATATTACCCTGAGCAAAATGATTTTTTTTAAATTGAAAGAAAATTGGTGGTGATGTCTGGAACATATAATGCATCATTAATATTTCCACTATAAAGCTATATGTCACCCTTTACCTTAATATAAATAAAAAAATAATCCCTAATCTCAATGTTGGAAGTAGAACTCAAACCAAGGGATACCAATGACTCCTTGTAAGAAGTCATATGGTGTGAAGCACTAGAATGTAGAATCCAACTATTTGAAATAGGTGACCATGATCTCCCAACAACATTAAGTACTTTCCCATGCTCATGAAATGGAGAATGAGTGGAGGTATAAATATTATGTATCTTAATGGCATCATTTAGGGATTGCATTCTCTTCAAACACCTATCATGACCAATCTCCCCACAATAAAAGCATGATCGGTTAGGATTATTATTGGATTTGGAAGATGATTTGGTTTAGATGTGTTGGTGTTGGGATTAAGTTCATTTTGAGATGGAAGAGGAATATTTTTGTTCTTACTCTTTATTTTTACCTTGCTCTTAGGATGTGATGCTACTAATGTTTTTTGAGAGGTGAAAGACTCAAGGTGAGATAATTTGGATTGTTCCCTAGTAAGTCTCTCACAAAAAAACTCTAAATCAAGCATTTTGAATGTGACACCTAAGGCATCTATGCTATAGAAAAAAGTATAAGAAAAGATTTGGAATGGACCACTCAAATTGGATAAAATCAAGTACACACAATCTTCATCTTTCTTATCTTGTCTACTCCCCATTAACTATTTCAAAAAATTCTTAAACTGAGTGACGTAGTCTTAAATAGAGGCAAAGTCATCCAGATTGAGTGAAGTAAGCTCCACTTCAAGATACATGGTACTCATGTGATCTACTTTCCCGAATAAATCCTTTAGTTTAGCCCACATTTTGAATGGAGTATCACACCCATCCAAATGAAACAACAAACTATCACTCACATAAGTCCCTATTGAACCTATAAACTCATCAAACTTACATTGGTGCTTGAGTTTAATTCATTAGGGACTATAATCCTTTGCCTTTTATGATTGTTTTAATTCTAGGTCTCCATGTATGGTAATTGTGTGTATTCAAAATCTCAAAATGATCAATTCCAAAAGTAGAATCCATGCTAGTCAATCATCAAAGAGCAGAAAGGATGCAAAAAGGTGCACAAATCGACATTGAGACAAACCCCCAAAATATTGTATTAAGGAGCCCTCTCAATTTTGGCTCTTTTTAAAATTACTAAATTTTTACAAAATGATGACACCAATGTATATATAATTGAAAACCATATACTTTTGAAAAAAATGTAAATCAATTTCGAGTTATAGTTCAAAAGTTATAGGCTTTATGAATTCTCATAAATTGGTTAAAAACATTAAAAAAGACACTATAAACTGATTTTAGTGATAAAAATAGAAATTAAGGTAGACTTCTAACCACTCATTGAAACTAGAATCAAACCATAGATTTATCAAAGCCAACCAAAGTGAGAAAAGAACCTCCCAGTTACCTTGATGTATGTGCAAGTGAATTTGACTTCCTCTTTTAAGAAAAAATACAGCTTATAAAAGAAAATAATGAAATGAATAGCTATTTTGAGATAATATAAGGTGGATAAATGATATATTAAAGGTGTTTTAACCCAATTAGGCCCTCCAAGAGTCTCCTCGAATGCATCAAGTAAGCTAATCAAGAGAAAAGCTTCAACATATCTAGTAAGGTCTTGTCCAAAAGATTACAAAACACCCCAAAATAGTCTGATGTTAACCATAATGCATTATAATGAGTGAAACATATGTCTTTCCATCTATCTATTGTCTTCTTTTCAGGAACATAGTCCAAGAAAGAGCTATATAAGAGGACGTCTTACTGATGGGTAAAGGACACAAACTTGGTAAATAAGTTATTCCTTCCACATAGTCCAATGCTTCCTCTCCCCACAAATTCACACACTCCTTTCTTCCATGTACCACTTGATCTTCCAATGCCAATTTACCAACTCCTATGTAATTTTAGATCCTTTCCACTAATCGGCTAGATATAAGGACTATTAATTTCTTTTGATTTTCAAGATATTGTATAAATTATGAGTAGCTAGGGTAGATTGGTGAAAATATTTTTTGTTACAATATTCTTAAAAAATAAATAGTATAAGGACTATTAATTTCTTTTGATTTTCAATATATTTTATAAATTATGAGTAGCTAGGGTAGATTGGTGAAAACATTTTGTGTTACAATCTTCTTCCATAAGCTAGCACTCTCTATATTTTTTCTTCTATAAAATATCTTCTTTGACCAAAACTAAGTTTAGATTTGAAATTAGTTATTTATCCATGAGAACATAGGATTTTCCATGACTAGTACCCTAAACTTGGTCTTGAAGGATTTGAATATTAAACTCAATGATGGATTTCTCCCTAAAGATGTTACTAAAAACTTGCTTGTTCCATTTGCAAAGGTGTTGTCTAACTTTTTCAACTTATGTGAAACAATAAACATTTTGGTGTTTCCTCTAAGGGTTGGTTCCTTCATAAGGTTCATCTTATTTGGATTGAGTTTGAATCTAAAGGGCATGCCAGAAGGAGAGATATTTCCTTGGATAGTGAGGGAAATAGGCATATGGTTAGACCATGAGACTTTTAGAATATCTAAGTAAAGGATCTAGTTTTGGTTTAACCAATGATTAAAGACCAAAAATATCTTAATTCATTCAATAATATTACCAAAACAAGCTCTTCTATTAGTCCAAGTAAAGGATCCTGATTTAAGATCTATGTCCCAAAGATTTTTTTCATTAATTTTTTTTATTGAAGTCTAATTAGGACATAGTATTTCTCTAAAACCATCTCTTTCCTCATATTTTTTCAATATACAGTTGAATTCACTAGCTAACACAAGCTATTCATGTTGAAATGAGTTTAAAATCAATGATACTTCCTTTCACATATGTTGTTTTGTAATCAGGATTAAAGGAGCATATATATTAAAGATGAAAAAAATAGTCTCCTTGAGGCCTGAGATATTAAGGTAGAACCAATTTTTCCTAGATTCCACAAAAAAATAAGAAACTCAAGAATTATTGAGGACACAAATTATACCTGATTGTCTATCGGCTCCAATTGAGAAGGATATAAAATGTTTAAATAATTTGGAACACTTATTTAGACACACTACTTTAGGAAGCTTAGTTTTTTGGATAAAAGTTAATCTAGGGATTGGATTTGAAGTTATTATTTAAGAAACATCCATTTGTTAGGGGATCCCATACACTTAACATTCCAAGAGAATATATTCATTTTTATTTGTAAGGGATCTTCTCCCTTCCACATTTCAAGATTTTCCCTCTTTTATAATCAGAGCTTGACAATACGACCTTACAAACTTGCTGTTCGAGACCCTTGAGAACTGAATATGAACCTCTTCCTCTTCCTTTTCCTAGGTTAGTATTTTTCATAGAGAGAGGGTATACATGGAGTTGATACCCATGAGTAATTTTATAACGATTTAAAATCTCCTTATCCGCCCATCGTTTAAATTCCCCCATAAATTAATATGGAGTGATGTTAGAGTTAGAAATTGAGCTAGAGGGTTCAAGGGTTTCACCAATAAATTGAGGGGGGTGTGGTTAGAAGAGGGATACGGTAGAGGGAGGGGAGTAGATATAACCATGGATAAAGGATGAGAAGAGGTGAAAGACAAGACTGGGTTTTCAAAAAACACTAGGGAAATAGGAATATCCATTATAAGCTTAGGGTCTAGAGGATCAACCTTAGTTAAAACCTTAATGGGAGAAGGAGGATGATACTGGGATTTACAAAGCCATCTAAAATAATGAAACTATGGGATAGATTATGTTTCAAAATGGGGATAGAATAAGGATTTTAAAGTTTAATCGATAGGAGTCGATTAGCCCATAAATGACCCTAGCCATGCCAACCATTGCATCTTAAGGGAAGTTTTTGATAATCAACTTATTAGATGTAATTATTATCATCAACCTCAATATCTTTGACCAGAGGATTTTTAAAATTAATTTTGACACATAATCTAGCATAAGGTCCTCCAAAAGTGTTTAATGTAATAGGATCAACATCAATAAAGGGTCCAATATCATATCCAATGTGACACATGGCATAGTTTTTCCATAATTCTAAGGGTAGAATAAAAAGTCTGATATAGACTTGAGTGCCATAAAGAATTATTTTTTAAACATCAATACATTTTTTCTAATTAAAAATAGATACTCTAGCATTTTAAAATAAACAAGGACCTTCCAAAAATATTTTGTCTCTATCTTATTTATTATAAAATGTGATAACAAAGAAACCCTTTCAGAGGTAGGAGAAAGAAAATAAAAGATCTAATTTCTAGGTTTTAGATGTCGAATTAATCAGTTCATCAAGGGATTTCTAGATTTCATTAAATTTCCTAACAAAAGACCTTGATTCCAAGATTGAAGCTTCCTTGTCCACGATTTTTGGGTCCAAGATAATGGTAAATAATTTCCAAGTGATAGAATGGTGACTTAGGTCTGCCTTTATAGCAATCCAAAGGGGAAAAACCTCATGCTACCTATCCTAAAAATACATACCAACCTATAATGGAGGTTATAAATTTAAAAAGTAACTATTGCTAAGGTGAGGATTAGGATCAACCCATAAGGCTAAAAAATAACTCCCACTATTGACCCATACTGGTTGATCTGATCTTAAAAGTAAACGTGTGACAATTAGAATCTAAGATGTCTGAACATATGTTTAGAGAGGTTTTTAGTGATTAAGAGCATTTATGTAGGTTTAACATATAAATTTAGAAATGGATAGGTCATATAGGTACTTGGGATAAATTAATGTGTTAAATAGGTCAAGATTAAGTGCTCAAGTCAATTAATTGAATGTGGGTAAATATGACATTATCAAGTATTTATGACCAAATTTGAGTGAATAAAAGATGATATAATTATAATGTAATAATATTATATTATGTTATATAATAGGAAACCAGTGATTTTTGAATGAAGTGCCAACTATAATCAAAGTCCAAGTTACACATGGACACATCTTTATGGACATAGGAAAATAATAGAAAAGGTACTAAAGCAAAGGTCTTCACTAGAATGCAAAGGCTAGCATATGAGTTTTGTTCCCTTGCATGTTTAAAAATAAATCAATAAGCCTTCTATACCTGATAATACCTTGATGAAAATTTAGAGATATTTTAAAATATAAGCAAACATGAAAGCAATAAGACATGACTTTGGTAAAAATGAAATCACAACCTTGTAGACTTGTATAGAATATTTTTTATTATAATCAATGACTTTACTTCTCTAAGTATATATTGGGTGGAAAAAGAGAACTATAAATAACACATATAGTCATCCAAAAAAAATGAAAAATAACTTCACTAGAAAATGTGATAAAAAAGGGCTTCACTAGAATGCAAATGTAAGCATATGAGTTTTTTCCAAAAAGTGCTTAAACATAAAATAAGAATCCTTATATATCAGAAAATAGCCCAAGGATAGTTTGGAGATATCCTAAAACATATAAAAAAATGAGAATGATAAGACAATGATGTAGTAGATAATAAAATCATGATCCTATGATCCTATACAAAATTATTTGAGAAGAAAAAATGACATTCCACAAAATGCCTTCTCTAAAACCATAAAATAGAGAATGCAAAGGAAAAATTATGATTATTTCTGCCAAATGCTTAAGGATAAACTCAAAATAATTCCTTTCATGATAAGAATGTGGTGACATTTTAAAGAGAATTTAAAACATAGGCCAACTTGAGGATGACAAAACAAGGCTTTGGAAAAAATGAAATCAAGAACCTATAGAATTTTACAAAAGTTTTTGATAACAAGAAATGTATTTTATGGGATGAGTGTGTATTGGATAGGTATAATTAACCATGAAAAACCCATCTACTCATTCACATAAGAAAAAAATTAATCTTAATAGGTCTTATTATCTTTTTAAACTTAAAATTTGGATAATTATCAAAAATGTGATACTAATATGTCACATCTAAGTCTAAAGCATTTTAAATTAAGGAAACATATAAGGAGAGTAATAGAGTTATGTTTACAAGAATCCAATTATTCCATACTATCAAAAAATTATAATACTATAAAAATAATAAAAACAATAAAAACACAATCAATTCTTTATGTTATTTTTAGGATAGATCTTAACCTAATTGATGTTAACCTCTAAAACAAATTTTCATGTAGTTGACCATGAAATACCTTCTCTAAAATTATAAAATATATCTATAAATTCCATTAGTTTGTAATTCACATTCAAAATTTCTCTCAACATGATATAAAACTTAGTCTCATTGATGATGAGCTCATATAGAGATTATATATTTTCAATATGTTGTTAATGCCATAAATATTTTGGGTTAATAATACACCAAGTAAAAATTTTCATCCTTACATAGATATTAAAATCTATAAAAATAGACTAATTGCATCTAACATAATAAGATAAATATCAACATAAAATACTTATCGCCATGGAAAAAGGTACATGTGCCATTTAATTAAATTTATTTACCACTCTCCATTTCATATCTACTACTTGGTCACTAAAAGGCCAATGCATCCCCATGGGCCACCCTCAATCCATGCAATGAATCTACACCAAGGTGTGCCATGTGTCAAAATGAGGGAGATGCAGTCATATTCATCTTTTAACATATAATGTGGATCATCGATTAGGTATGAAATGCAAGGTTCAATATAGTAGATGCATGCCTATCAGTTTAATAATAATTATTTTAAATATATCCCATGGTGTGAATCCTTGTCACATTATACATATGTATATGATTATTTGAAATTTGAATGCCCTCCATGTAAGAGCTAATGTTGTGTTGAATGTCTTTAGTTTGGATAAAAAGAATAGAATGTATTCCCCATTTGATATGTGGGATGAACATGTGGAGGACTTATTTCAAAAGAGAGGAATTACATATATCATGTGTAATATAAGATAAAAAATCACCAATCTTTAACAAATAAATATGTAATATTGGAACAATATATGTTATAAATATTTTTCCCCACATGGGGACCTATGATGTAATCAATATAATAAAATTAATAACATGCCACACATATGAAAATTTTAGGAAATATAGGACAAATATAGTATTCCACATATGAAGGATGTACATAAGATCAATAAGAGTTTCCTCCTGTTGGCATAATATAGAGGCATCACAATAATTGTAATGTAAGATATATAAATATCAAGCATAAGTATGGGTTATTGTGACATATAGATGCATTATATGAAGCATGGAAACATATGGAATCAAGAGAGGCATTGCCTATTATATATATCATGACACCATAGAATATAACATACGTATGAGAACAAAAACTAGAACAACAAATATGTCCCATATGCAACCAAGTATAGAATAAACATTTCAATATTGAATGCATGTCAAGTACATAGAAGGAAAGGAAGGACCTTCAAACACAGAGTAAACATTTAAAGTACAAATTAATCATGTAAAACATGATGTAAAAACATAATCCATTGAGAATATAATTATTAATTAAATGAAGACACATAATAAACACATCAAACACCCTAAATACCACATCCAACATTGATAAAGCCCATCAATCACACTAAAGAAAAAGAAAATACAAATCAAAATAAAAAATATATTTAACCCAACCACATTTCAAACACTAAAAATGAGCATAACATACACATAAGTATATAGGAAAGTGCTATGTATATAAGGAAACATATAATATGAAAATTATAATAGGTAATACAAATTAAATTCAATGTCCAATGATAAATAATGAATGAATAGAGAACCTAAAATGGTACTAGGAGATGTCCCCATTTTACCCCTAGTGTTACCCCTGACCAAACATGAGATGTGTATTCATCCTAATTTGAATCCAAATTTATGTACATATACATATTGCATACCAATCTCACATACAACATGACAATCCCATCAGTAGCATGCATATGCAAAATAGATGTATAATAACCTCTTTCAATAGGTAGATAATCATGAACATACAACATGTACTCTAATATATTTATTGTATTCCAATATTTTTCCATGTATCATCATTTCAAAATATAAAGGAAACGGATTGAGAGAAGTTTTGTAGCAATTAATTAGGAAAAGTTAAAATGGAATCACAAATTCAATTAGAATTCATTGTGTTTATGGGCATGTTTCCAAACTAAATGTAATATCATCATTTATAATTTACCATTGAATTTTGGGATGGGATAAATTAAGTAAATATAGAGGATGAAAATAAATAAAATGGGGGGAAAAAAAACCCAATAAGAATGGAAGAATAAATGCAAAAAGTAACATAAATCATTAGAAGGTGAGATGAAAAGTATAATGCAATGATTAACACTAGCATGTTATAGATTATTTGTGTATATGATATTATTTTAAATTGATGTGATTCTTGAAATTAAATAATTATTTTCATTTTTAAATTCTTCAATGAATCTTCTCATAGTGACTATTTGATCTTGAAGGGCTTCACAAGCTCAAGCCTTAGGTACTTTTGATTGAATATGCATATAAACACAATCAAGAGGATGAGTGGGAGTTATAGGGAGTTGAGGAAAGACATTTTAATTAGCTTCATTTGGAACTATATTGTGGGTCACCTTACCTCTTAATTTAGTGATAATATAGACCTAATTAGAGGGAAAGTAACTATCCAATCTTGAGGAGGGATGGTAGAAGTTACTTGGGATTACATAGACAAAGAATAGGTATTGTGATTAATTTAAACCCTAATTTTTTTTTACATTAGTTTCCTCTAATTTATTTCTTGATTATAAGATATATTTAATATTTATAGCCAACACCATACAATTAAAACAATCTATTTGAATTATAAAGTATATACTAACAATAATCCATATAGCCATTATATTATGTGAAAAATTAAAGAACCAAACACTAAAAGAGATCCATTATGTAATTTTCAAATATAAGAGAGGTTTTTTTAGTAAACTAGTAGATATAAAAAAATCCAAAAAATAATAGGAAAATAGGTACATCATTTGTCCCCTAGACCAATTTTACTAAAAATAGTAAATAGTAAATTCTATAAAATCCGTACCATATTATGACAAAAGAAAGGGTTTGTATCCACTTAATCCTAAATAAGTTTCAATAAAACCCACGAGGTCACGATTAATCATAACACTCTCCATATTTATAATATTAGAGCTAACTAATTTTCATGCCATAGTATGTGATCAAATATTAAACATACTCACCATACAAATGTTGTAGGTTTTGAAAAATATGTAATGAAAATTAACATATGGTTCAGAATAACACTAGACGAAGCTAGGGATACAATACTTGAGAGAATGCAATGGAACAAGGCCCAAAAAATTATATTTTAACCTAGGAAATTCATATCAAACATAAATGAAGCATGATCTAACCCTAGAAAGATAAAATTCATGGTATGAATAAAGGATTTTTACATAAAAACACAACACAAATATCTATACATATTTAATTTAACTTAATAAAATTTAAAATGATAAATTAGAATTAATTAATTATTACAAATCTAGAGAAATAAATAAATATGAGAGGGATTAGAGAATTATCTTGATTTGCAAACAATTTGTAAATAGTTATTGAAGTTTAAGAATAGAAATTATGGTTTTGTGGTAAGACAGAATAGAGTACCTACCCAAAACCACACAATCCATGCTTCTAGGTCCTATCACCATAAAAAACACATTTTTGGTATATGACAAGAAATAAAAACCTATTTTCATGACTTCATTCACTCAATTCTATTAAAATTCCCTTTAATAAATAGGAACGTGCACTTATTCTTCCAAACCTTATTAAAGCAGATGATACTTCAAATGATAATCAAAAGGATTTGGTTTGGTACATTTGTTTCAGGTTAGCAATATTTTTAATCATTGAATACTTATAGATCCCTCAACATAAGATAATATCAAAGACAACACATCAAACATATTAAGTGATAAATCCAGTAGTCTAGTGTGATGTTATGTGTTATTATTACACTCTTCAATGCTTTAAAAAATGTTCTCTTATTTATTTATTTTTTAAGGATACTATTAAATTCTATATATAATGTTGTCATAATAAATGCTATATGCTATTATCAATCCACTTTATATTATTGGATGTCTTATAGATATGATCATGAATTCACTAATGCATTTATATATTTATAGATTTATTGAAATCAAACTTGGGCCCCATTGGTGAGAAAAATGAGATTAAATAGAATAAAAGTGGATAAGATGTGAAAAAAACACTCAGGAGGCCCCAAACAATAAAACTATCCCACACCATTAGAAACATACATGAAGTACATTTTAAGGGACCGCAAAGAACAAAAGGAGGAAGAGAGAGAATAAATGAGGAGAAATAATAAATAAGGAATTCAATGAAAGACATCAATAAAACATAATTTGGATCAATAACTAGTAAACACACATGTCCCAAATAATAATATATTATTATGACTAATAAATGCATAGGGTCCTTAATAAGGAATAAATGAAATAATAAATAATATATTATTATGACTAATACATGGGCTTACAAAGTTTTTTGACATTTAAATTTTGAACTCTAGTATCCTTGGGTTAGTCATTGAGTTGCACCAACTCAAATTCTTAGAAATAAGTTTGGGATTGAATCATACTTATCAAATAATAAGTTGTGATGAAGTGTTTTAATGCAGGTATATGTGTATTAAAGTCTTGAATTAGATTTAAAAAAGTCCTTGTGTGTGTGTTAGAGTCTTAAATTACATAATGGTATCTTTGAGATTACCTTATGTAAGAGTCATAACTGATTCTAAAACATATTATTTATGCAATTGGATGATTGGGTTCTTATGTAAGAGCATCTAGGTTCACAATAAATTTTATATCAACCAAAAATAATTCATGTATAGATTAATTTAAAAAAAAAAAAACTAAAAAGGGTAAACATATATTAATAAAAGAACAAGAGCATTACAAGAAGAACAGGGGACCGAAATCCCCAAAGGAAAATAACAAGCACATAAAAACTAGGGATGAATCCACCTATATGTTGATATGGGCCTTCCTATCTTCCTCCAAAATACATTCCAGATTAAAGCAAAGCTCTTGGGAGAGAGACTTCCAATCCTCAAAATTACCACCATCTAAATGCTCAAACACCCATTTTGCTTAATAATCCGCTGCTCTATTCTATTCACGGGGAATATGAACAAACCTAATTGTATCCATGACCGAGCTAATCCTCAAAATTTGCTGCACAATCCCAGCCAATTGCTAATTGACATCTAGCACTTTCCTCAGTTGATCACGACTTGAGAATCTGATTCGCAAATGATCCTACGCCAACCCAATGCCTAAGCCTTCTCAAGAGCATAGAGAATAGCTTGGTTTTCCATCATGTTATTAGTTTGCATCCCCTCATGGACTGTAAAGAGAAAAATCACCGTACCTTTAGAGTCTCTGCCTATCCCACCAATACCCACAAGGCCGAGATTTCCCTTGGAAGAGCCATCTTTATTGATCTTGAGAAACCCATTAGGAGGGTACTACCACTGACAGTCCCTATGAATCTTCTCTTTACCTTGTCGACCTCTCCTGACACAAGTTAAATTACTTGCAAATCACTGGAATCTTAGGCGCGCCACCACCTCAACATCTTATTTGGATAAAGGGAGATAAACCTCACTTTTTGCCTGCACGGTCTCCTAAATTATCCCTATGACTTTTTACCATACTTGTTGCACCATAATCCTCTCATTCTGGAATATCTACCTATTTCTCTCCAACTAGAGCTGCCACAACAAAAAGATGGCCCCCCCTAACCAAACATTATACAGAAAAGCTGTCCTTGAGGGGGGTTCTCCCATGCCACTCCAAAAATTGACCAAGAATGAAACATGGAGACAAGGGTGCTGCCATACGTCCCACTAATAATGCTAGAGTTGCAAAGCAAAAGAGTAACGAAAAAATAGGTGAGTAGAATCCTCCTCAGCCACTCCACACATAACATAAATGGAAGGGCCTTGGAAGCCTCTTTTCTAGAGATTGTCCTAGGTCAAGCACCTATTCTAAGCCAATAACCAAATAAAGCAGTTGCATTTTGGCCATGAGAATTTATTCCAGACCTATCTCCACCATTGCACTTCTCCCCTGCCCAATCTCTGAGATAATAAAGCCTGATATCCAGAAGCAATTGTGTAATTTAATTTAGGATTGGGAGACCAAGCAAGCTCATCTTCCTCTTGGAGGGAGCTACATCAACATCTAGATAGGAGGTTTAGTAGCTCATCATGCTCTTCCTACATTCCAACAACTGGCCAAACCTCAAGTGCTTTCCATTTTGCCACCTCCATCTGTCTGTAGGAAATGTATGATTTAAATTCACTCACCCAAAACCAACCAGCATCAAGGAATCTCTGGCAAAGGTTTGACAGATTAGGGAACTTAGAAATAATGGGAGGGTTACCATCCCAAGAATCAGTCCAAAAGAGAGCCTTGGATCCCTGCTTACAAATCTAGATTAAGCCTTCCTTAATAAGAGTAGCCCCTTTTTTGAGAGTCTTCCATATCACTGAGCCTTTCCTAATGAGTGGATAATGATGAATATCACTCTGAGTGGCCCCCAAATAGTACTTCTAAGAGAGAATTTTGGCCTAGGCCTTGTCTTGTTCATTACACCAGTGCCAATAAAGCTTAGCCACCAAAGCAACTCCATTTAAGTCCATCTACCTTACGCCAAGCCCCACATGTTTTTTGGGGCTATAGACCATATCCCATCTATCTAAGCTCCATTTTGAGGTCATCAAAGTACCAACCCATAAAAATTTCCTAGTAACCGAGTCAAATTCCTTAACAATTCCCACCGAGGCAACCTAAAGCATACATTTGTAAATGGGTAAAGCCTGCACCATAGATTGAATTAATTGAACATGGCCCACAAAAGAAAGCCACCTGTGAGTCAAATGATTCACCTTCACCTAAAATTTATCCAAAATATTCTACTAAGATTTTTTGCATATATGGCCAGCTGTAATATAAATACCCAGATAAATCAAGGGGAGAGTCCCAATCTAGAAATGCATAGTCTGAGCAATTCACTGCTGTATGGGAGCTAGTGTATTAAAAAAGAAAATGGATGACTTATCTTCATTGACATTTTTCCCTGAGGCCGTTAGATAAACATCCAACACCCTGTGTAAATTGGTGGCTTCATTCATTGTGGCCATGCCCATCAGAACAATGTCATCAACAAATTGCAAGTGAGACTGCACCAACAGTTCACCCCCCATCACTAGCCTTGAATATGCCCATCCTCTCTATTCCTTTTAATCATCCTCCCCAAGCCTTTAGCAAGAAGAAGAAAGAGATACAGAGATAAGGGATCTCTTTGTTGCAGCCCCCTAGAGGCACCAAATAACTCTGTATGTTCCCCATTTATAAGCACCAAAAAGGAAACTGAGGAAATGCAGCTCATGACCCATTGGGTCCATTCGTCTACAAAACAAAAATATTTGAGAACCTTCCACAGGAATGACCATCTGACCCTATCAAAAGCCTTGGCCATATCCAGCTTAATAAACATTGCCTTATCCTTGGAGCTGGCCATGGAGTGAATGGACTCAACTGCTATGACAATACCATCAAGAATTTGCTTGTCTTCCACAAAACCACTCTGTTCTTCAGAAATCACATTGTTGAGCCTAGTTTTTAACCTTTTTGCAATGATTTTAGATACGATTTTATAAACAACATTACAAAGAGATATAGGGTGAAACTGACTTAGCCTATCAGCTCCTTCGCATTTTGGTATGAGGGTGAGATAAGTCACATTTGAAGCCTTAAGCATTTGCTTATTCTGTTGAGAATCTTGAATAATAGCTAAAAGATCCAATTTGATAATATCCTAGAATTCTTGATAGAATTCAGTCAAGAAGCCATCAGGACTAGCCGCTTTCTCCTTTTTCATCTAGGAAAGAGTTGCCTCAAGCTCCCCAAGTGTGATATCCTTCATTAAATTCTCATTCATTTCACACATCACCAGGGGTAGAATGTAGTAGAGAACCTGTGCTTCTTTCAGTAATTCCTCATTCACATCTTCCCTAAAAAGAGTAGAGAAATACTTCACCACCTCCTCTGACATTGTAGGAAAGGAATTAAGCCACTCACCTTTTTCATTGACCAGGATCGAGATAGAGTTGTCATGCCTCCTGCCTTTGGACGATTGAAAGAAAAAAAGAAGTATTTTTGTCACCTTCTTGGAGCCATTCTATCTGAGCTTTCTGCTTCCAAAACACTTCCTCCCATAGCTCGCATTCCTCTAGGTCTTTCACATCCTGAGCTTCATCTTGAAGTAAGATTTTAGTCAATCCTTCCTCCTTAATTGTTCTTGTGATACCATCAATCTTAGCCTGCACATCAACCTTAGCATAAAAAATATTCCCAAAGCTTTGATGATTCTACTATTTGAGCTTATACTTCACAAACTAAAATGATTTAGCAAAAATATACATTACTGTACCATGGGCAGGCCTGCCTCAGGTCCACTAGTTGGCCACACATTCGAACACTGACTAATCTCGTAGCCACATGAGTTAGAATCTGAAGGAAGGAGAGTGAGGTTGGTACTTTAAAACACTATTTAGCTTAATAGGCTAATGATTTGATCCTTTCCAGTCTAAAATTTTATACCCTATAGACCACATACCCCCGACCGAGTAGCCAGAAACCAAAAAATGATCTAGTCTCTCAACAATGTAATGTTGGCTAGTCCTCTAATTGTTCCAAGTAAACTATCCATTATTGGGCCAAATGTCGACTAAATTCAAAACTTTAATGTAATTTCACATAATCAAAGTAGAGGGGTCAAGCTTTGTCATACCACCACATTTTTTAGTCAAATCCAAAATAGCATTAAAATCTCCAGCCATAATCCAAGGTTGGAGGGGAGCCAAGCTGCAGACAAAAGTAATGTGGCCCCATAGGGATTGTTTACCCTGCCAGTCAGTAGGGGCATAAACATTGGATAGAATAATGACTTCCCCTATCTCAAAGTTGGAAGCCATCATAGCCAAGGAAAACTTAGAGGACAACCATCCTATGAGGCCGATCTTGTAGGGGTTCCAAAGGCAAGCTAATCTTCCTAAAGTCTAGTAGCCCCAATGTATTGACAGCCCCCTTGTCTCCACAACTTAGGCACTAATTTGGACATAGCATATACTGAAAGCTTAGTCTCCTACCAAAGGAGGACATCAAGTCTTTGACTTCTAATCAAGTTGTGAACATCATTTTGTCTAGGGCTGCTGTTCAAACCCCTTACATTCCAGGATAGTACAATCATTTCAAAGGATTTAGAAAGTGAGCATCCAGAGTCTTCACTGATCCCAACTCCACCAAAGTCTCTCCCATTAGTTTCATCTTTTCCAGGTCTTTTTTCTTGCCAAGATTGACTGATTTCTCCCCCCCACCCTTCTTAAGGTCTTTTTATAAAAGTCCCAAGTGAGGAGAAGATTTACTACTCCTTGTTACTCCTAATTCTCTAGATTTCCTTGTTAAAGATAAATTCCCATCTTCTTTAGAGGGAATAGCTAAGGAAGTCAAAACATCTGATATCAACATCTACTAGTCCATATCTATGTGCCCATCCCCAACATCTTGTGATTCAGTTAAATCAACTAAAACATTGTTCTCCTAGGCTAGGCCCTCAATCTGTTGATCCAAAATCATCAACCCTAGGTTCACCTCTTATTGGTTAAGGTCATCTAGAATTTCAAATCTGTTAAGCGAGTCATTTGCCTGTCTTTCCTTCAAAGACCATTTATGACCCCTGCTTCTATATCACCCTTTAACTAGGATAAAAGCATCGGTTTTTGTCACCTCACTTGGAATCGGGCCCTTCCCTTTGTCAGTTCTAGGTGAATTATGAGTAGGTTGAGTAGGTTGAGATTCAAAGGTTTTAGATTTGGGACACCATCATTACAAGTGACCATAAGCATGGCAAAGATGATAGCAAAAGGGAAGAGTTTCATAATCCAATTGTTGTACCTAGGAAAAGGGTCCCACACTCATTTCAATAGTATCAGGTATTGGCTTACTAAGATCAATTTCAACACAAATGCAGGCATAAGTCATTACCTTTTTCCCAAGGATTAACATTGATGAACCAAATGGCCTTCCCAAGAGGGATGCAAGCAATTATAGGGTATCTTCACGAAAACATTCCACTGAAAAGTGAGGTAGCCGCACCCACACCAGAACATGATTTGGCAATTCCTCTGAAGGTATAAAACTAGCATGCCACGGCTTGATAAACAACCCCACCTAATTGTGAAAGTATGGACCTCCAGCAAAAACTCTACTATAGTCAGTCAAGCAGGTAAAAGTGACCATAAAATAATTGTTGGCTAGCATTGTGATATCCATTTCTCCTTTTGGAGCCCATGTCCTCGGAGCCCATGCTTCTAAGAACTGGAATGAAGTCCTGAGCCCCAAAAACTTACAATACAGAGAATGATTTGTATAATATTTGATATCCTCAGCAATCATGTCCATAGGTATGACCAATTTGGGTCTCTCCTTGCATCTTTCTAGGCATCCATTGACCTTGGGAAGTCTCATGCCAGTTGGCTCTTCAGCAGCACATGGACTTGGAAACAGTGGGGGGAAAACCATTCTAGCACTCCTCAAGCTCTAGGCCGATTGCTGCACTCCCTGGGCTGACTACTGCACTCCCAATATCACCCTGTAGCTGTGACCTATGCTCTCCCCCTTTGCACCCTCCTTCCCCCATGTGCCTTCCTTCTCTCTTTCCACCATTTTCATCACAGTCCAAGATAACATAGATCAAAGCAACTGTATAGATTAATTTTTTTTAGTTGTGTGTAATTTTGTTATATTTAAGAAATCCCTTGGAGTTTTTAGCTTAATCTTTAAGTGCCTACAAATTTTATTCCATGTAATAAGTTGAAGCATGCAACTATAATTTCCAAGATATTTATTTAAAGTATTCCTAGTTTTGTGTATATTTGAGAAGCTACAAGTGGAAAAGATATGTTAGAGCCTTGTGAAGTCTTGTGATGCCTAAGTTTTTATGGAAAATTACGTTTCTAAGATTTTTATAATAGTATATGAGGAAGTGTTGGCATTTAATAGAGTAAGCTAAAAGGTATTGTGTAACTTGTGCATAGTCTACTTTGTGTAGCTTCAGTTTATGAATCATTGCAAATAATCTTAAAAAGATGGGATCTCTACTAAACATACTTATAGATCACTAGTTCTTTTAAAGAAGACATTGAATCTTATTACAAATTCCATTAAATGCAAAAAATCACACATTATTTTTTTATATATAAAAAAAGGGAAAGGGGACCTTACCCTAAGGTGCAAAAGGATCTAGATATAAAATCATACCAAGGAAGAAAGAAACCTCCAAGAGAGTTGGAGGAGATGGGAAGAAAAACAAAAAACCAAGAATCAAAAATCCAATAAGCCAATCACTCACAAGAGAGGATACAAAGGGAACTAAATATCATAAGATTCATAACCTAGAATAGTCCTAGAGTGCACAAAGGAAACACCACCAAGGAACCACTCCTAAGAAGAAATATGACACCATCACTAGAAACCATGGTCTCCAAGAAACTAAATGAACAACAAGAGCCAAACCAAGATCACAACTCTAAAATATTTAGTGACAAGAGAACCCAAGATAGAATATAAGGCTTTTCCAAGTCTCTCAAACTAAAAAGATCTAAGGAATTGAAACTAGAAGGAAGACTAGTGACATCAATAAAACACAAAAATATAGACCACTGATACTCATAATGAAAACTTAAAAAGAATATAAGGTGTTAGTGGGAACAATCTTTTCTTGTTTATTATCCACAATATTCCTAGGGAGGGGGGATTCACAATTCCAATTTTCATTAGGAGGAATGTGAAGAACATCAATGTTGGCCAAAAAAAATGATAGAGAGTTAGTATCAAAATAGTTTTGGGAGAAACAAATGTCCTAACAAAAGATATGAAATGGAGGATATCTTGAATTATAGAGTTGAGTTGCTACTGATCCAATATTCTAGATTGAATAACCTTGATAATAAAAAGAGAATCACCTTCCACTAATAATTTCCTAAAATTTGAATCATTAACAATTCTCAAACTTTTTGAGATGAGCTAGAGCTTCAGCATAATTGTTTAAAGACCATGGAAAATTCAAAACAAAATAGGAGAACACTTATCCTTGATTATCTATGAAGATGCCTTCACCTCCAAAAAACCTAGGTTGCCTCTGGATGCCCCAGTAAAATTTAGCTTTAAAAAATTATCACTCAAAGGCTTAAAACAAGCCAAAATCTTTTTTTTGACATAGGATGGAAGATAAAGTTATTTTCTAGTAAATTCCAATTTAAGAGAATACAATGATCCTCTCTAGTGATTTTATTTTTAGGTGGAGGCACTTTAGCCTTAAGAACCTCTTGAAGGAGCACCTCCATTTTAAGAGTGAGGATATATTTAGAGAGGGATGGGTTAATGAAGACTCTATTATTTATTTATTTACATAAGATCTAAATGATCAAATATGGGGCCATAACCTAAATACTATTGACTTAACCCCTTCCCTTTATTTATTTAATCAAAATTTCCTAAATAGATACAGTAGCTACCCAAAGTATATTCATTTTCTTAATGATCCAAGACCAAATTATCCAAGACAAATAACAATGGAGGAGAACATGGTTTAGGGTTTCAAATTTATCTTTATAGAAGATGCATTAAGAAGGTCCTTAAAAACCAATCCTTTAGATTCTGTCCCATAAAAGAGATTTATTCTTTATGATGAACCAAATATTTACATTAGCTTTAGAAACTCCCTAAGGGATCCGATTTTTTTAATAGGCCATAAAGGTGAATTAATATGATAAATTAACTTATTGTACCCTTATTTCACCAAAAAGTTTCCATAATGATCTCTAGTCCATTTTAAGCCATCAATCTCCATTGAGCTACTAATATGAAGAGAGTTCATGAAGAAAAAGAAATAAGTAAGAAGATGAACAAAATGGGTGGTCATAAAAAGAATTTTATTTTTCCATCTTCTGCAAGAGCCCCATACACTTTGAGTTTCAACCCAATAATTATAAATAAGTAGTCCCCATAGGTTAGAAAAGTAATCTTCTAAATGAAGGATGATTGCATAAGTAGACCATTCTTAATATTCTAGAAGAGGGATTTTGATATAAGGTCTCTACATTTCCCAAGGAAGTTCTAAATGTGAGACCTATACATTCAATAATCTACATTAACAAGATAAAAATTTTAGAGTAAGATGCTCCATGTGTTGTCTTTATCTTGGTAGATTCTCCATAGAAGTTTTGCTTGTAAAGCTTCATTGATCTTGAAAAAAATTCTAATTTCAGCCCCACCTTTAAATTCATACAAGCATACCTTTTCCCATTTCATTAAAGAAATTTTATTAGACTCAGAATGACCATCCCACATAATTTTTTTATTATGTTAGTTAATCTAGATTTGGTACTAATTGGTGCTTTAAATACTAACATCATATAGATTGGAATAACTTGGAGAACTTCTTGAATTAATTAAAATTTTCTTACCTAAGAGAGCCATTTTACCTTCTAATAGGTTAATTTATTTAAGAAATTTTTTAATCATATTATCCCATAATTCATTTTTTGACCACCCATCAAAGTGGGGGATCCCCAAGTATTTTTTTGGAAGAGAGCCTAAAGAAATCCAAGAATTTTATTTATCATATTTTTTTTGTGGTAGAGGAAGAAAATGTTAGACTTGAAGAGGTTAATCCTATAGACCTGAAACACATTGATACCAATATAATATTTTATACAACATTATTTCTTTCCAAGTACAAGTATATTTTTATAGAGCTGTTTCATCCACAAAATGACCATGAGATAAGCTAACATTCTCAATAACATTGAAGCTACTAACGAGATTGAATGATTTTACCTTTGAAAAATATCTACAAAAGGATTCTGCCATGATGATAAAGAGATAGGGAGAGATAAGATATCCTTGATGGAGACCCATTTAAGGTTTGAAAAACCCACCTAAAACTCTATTGGCATGAACAAAAGACATTAGAGAAGAGACAAGAATCGATCCGAACACACTAACCCTATAAGAATGCAAATTTCTTGACAATTTTGAAAAGGAAGCTCCAATTAACCCTCACATAATATTTTTTGATATTAAGTCTGATGATTATGGTTTCTTTCTTCTTAAATTTAGTTGAGTGAATTAGCTCATGAAAAATGACAATTCCATCTGATATTTGTCTATTTAGGATAAAACCATGTTGCTGATATGAAATAAGAAGAGGAAGGATAATTTGCAAATGATTAACCAAGGATTTTGAGATAATAGTATATATGGTATTGGACATGGTCATAGGTCTGAAGTTGTCTAGAGATTTCACATTATCTTTATTGTGGATTAGTGCTAAAAAAATGTAATTAAAATCCTTCAAAATTTTTCTCAATCATATGGATTCATTGGTTGCTTTTAGAATATCATTTTTTAAAATTTCCCTAAAGTGTTTAAATAATTCCATAAGGAACCCATCAGGGCATAGGGATTTATCATTGTCCTTAATCCAAATTATAATATAGGTTTATTCCTCTATGAATGGCCTCATAATATAAGCATTTTGGTTATCATTAATAGTTCTTGGAATTAGATTTACACATTCCTATTGATTTAAAGAAATTTTTTAGGATGAGTCCTTAAGAAAGTTTATATAAATATAGACTACCTCCTTTTTTATCACATCTAAATTTATAGTATAATGATCCATAAACTACACTAAATCAACTCAAAGTGAAGTTTTAATTGTGAATACTGAATTTCTCAAAACTTCACAAATTCTCAAAAAAACTCAAAAGAACTTGCATCTCAATGTTTTGGCATAAAACATTCTCGGTTATTGAACCAATTTTTGTTTTTTTACATCAAATGTTGTAAATTGTTGAAATTTAATCTTTGCATGATTTCATAATTAAAAAATCAGAAAAAATTGAATTAAAACATGTAAGCAAATGACAAATTACCATCCAACATTGATAACGGAGTTCGGCTCAACAAATGATGCCTACATCTCTGGGTTCTCCAAAGGAGTGGACCGTTTCCATTAAGGGCATTTCAAAAACCTGGAAACAATAAACAACTTTCCTGCAAGTTGATCTCTCAATGCAAAAATTCACCTTCACCGTGACTGATAATCAAGCTTGGCACCTTCGAATTTCGTGAGTCTTCACACCTGCAAAGTTGCTTCAAAAGTCCTAAAAATCTCCTCTATGAGCTTAAAAATACTCTTCCAATATGCAAATTGGATAATAAGAGTATTAAGATTGAGTATTATGGATGGAAAATGGATAAAAATCCATTACATAAGCTTTTACAAAGTCTCAGCCTCTTAAAATAAAAAACATAGTCTAGAACTTGATTAAAATAAAAAACACAGTCTATAACTTGATTAAAACAAATACAAATTTGTGCTTTTATAATTAGTTTGAAGCCTGTGGCATAGTGGCTAAGTCTCCTACCTTTTTGCCACTAGGTGAGGGGTTCAAAATTGGCAGGTCCTCTTTTGGTGCCTTGCATGAAGTTTTGAATTTTTTTCCTCCTTGTTTGGTGCATTGACCTCCTCCTTAGACACTTCAGACTTTGTCTTTATTTCACATGTGTAGGTCAAGTGGTTAAGCAAGGCTTAAAATAGCCTTTGACTGCCATTCTCCAACGTGGGTTTATCCCACATGCTGTGCTTTGGAGAAATACAAGGTTTTAAAAACACTTCATCCACCCACTTATCACGTGGCTTTATCCACATGTTGCATGCTTGGGGAAGGGAAGAGATTGAAAGGTTGGCCACTTAAGACTCCTTTGACTTGGGTAGAGCTGCGGATTCTCCAAAAGTCTCACCATGCCACAAGACTCGCCACCTTGCTTGGTCTCCCCTTCAAACTCGGTCTTTCCTTCAAACTTGCCACCTTACTTGCCACATGGCTCGATCAACGAGCTTATCTTCAATATTAATAATGCCATGTGTTAACCTATGATTGGTCCACTTGTTGTAGGTAAATAACGCCACGTCACTTTATGACACCAAATTTTTACCTGTCGAACCAAAACTTTAGCAGCACATAACTTTTGCATACGGTGTCCATTTTTCAAACCGCAAAAAGTGTCAAAAAGCTCTCGATGAGATCTACAGTGTGCCACCACTAAAACTCTGACTTAAAACATTTATTATAACCAAATTTATTATCACACCTCCCCAATGGAAGGGTTTTAGTCTCCAAAAGTCTAATATCCCCTAAAATCTTATAACTGGTCTACTGCATCAATAAAAATAGAACCCAATCATAAAAAGAGGTATAAACGATTGCATTAAAATTATTCACAATCAAACTATAAAAATGCCTAATCTAAAGGCATGAGTAAGTGAATCTGTAACTGCAAAAGAGATTACAACATATCAAAACTACCTGCCCAAATGTCACATCCTATAAAGCGGTGAATTGCCAAAAATTGAAACAACTCCCAATGTAACTACAAGACAAGTTTATAATGCCGACAACATACAATAAATGTTGTGGACATGTTGCAATACAATGCCCTCGTATGGGATTTATATGTTAAGCAAAATGCAAAAAACCAAAAGTGTATGCTGCCTAACATCTAAACATGCCCAAAGGGTCTTAAACATGCATCTATACATCCATGTGCCAAAGATACATTCAAAATAGTAGTCAAATAAGTGTTGCAAGGAATCAACTCAACCTACAACATGCATTCTGCTATTATCTCCAATTGATCAAATGAGTTCAAGTCCTCTAGACAACTCACACAACATAAATAGGAGATTCAAGACCTTAGAGTTATCAAAAAGTGAGAATTGAAAAAATTCATATGGTAAACCTATCTTGAAGTATTCCTACCAACTCTAATCTACATCTTATCAAAGTTTGCTCATTCCCTTAGATGAATTCTTAACCATGCTTTGCAAAAAGAATGTAGTGATAATCCACTTAACCATTTCTTTCTTCTTAGTGAAATTGATTTCCTTAGTGGATTCCTTATCAATTGCATATTGTTGACTTAACCTCTTAAATGGATTTTCACTTGTAGGTTTTACCTTATCCTAGGTTGTATTGTCAACTGCATTATGGATTAAATTAGCTTCATTAACCTTAGTGAGAGGTTTGTAAATCATCTTAGTTCTATCATTACTTGAATGTGAAGATGCATGAAGCTTAAAACATCTATCAATCCTATGTCCACTCACTTTACAATGAGTACAAACATCCTTCTTAGGTGAGGGTCCCCTTTTTCCAATTTCCATCTTATCATGAGAATGGTCTTTCAAACATGAAATCTGATTAAACAAAGCTTTTCATTTCCAACAAGTCTTAGCACTATGGTTATTCATCCCACAAAAAGTGCATGGAAATGATTACATTATCTTCTGTCCATTATATCCAAACTTCTTAAAAGTATCAATTGGATCAAAAGATTTAGTGTAAGAATCAGGAGGTGGAATCTCAATACCTCTTTTACCTTTACACCTTTGAAATAGTGGCCTATAACCTTTGCTATTGGAAGCTTGTCTTCCTTTAGCCATGGAAGAAACTTCTCCATCATCCACCTGCACACTAGTATAACCCAAACCTACATGAAGAGGTCTATGCTCAACCTGAATTGGGTTAGTTATACCTTGGCTATCTCTACCAAGTCCTCTATTATAACCCATTTTAAACAATAATTTAGATCCTATTCCCTTAGTGTATCTTTCAAAATCACCAAAAACAATATTAATAGAATATGAATTTGAAATGGTAGAAGAAGAAGAAGATTCCTGTGGTGAAAAATTTACACTGCACTCAGTCATAGTTTCTGCACCTGAAGTTGAAGGCTTTACATTTTCACACTCACCACATTGCAATCTAATCAATAGCTCATCCTTGGATTCATGCTCTGATTTTAACTTTGCCACTTTCAATTCAAGTGCAAATTTTTGGCATCTTAAGATTGCATTTTCATCTTTGATGACCTTAATCTGTGACAACCTGCCCATGGTTTCCTGCAAATAACTGATTCCACACTGCACATTGCAATATAATCAATTTGCAAACCAATAATCCAACTATTCTAGAAGTAATTGTCAATACACAATTAGAAGAAACCCTTGCATTCTACCCGCTCTAATACCAACTTGAACCGTAAGCTACACTGAATCAACTCAAAGTGAAGTTTTAATTACGAATACTGAATTTCTCAAAACTTCACAAATTCTCAAAAAACTCAAAAGAACTTGCATCTCAATGTTTTGGCATGAAATGTTCTTGATTATTGAACCATTTTTTTTTTTTTACATCAAATGTCATAAATTGTCTAAATTTAATCTTTGCATGATTTCATAATTAAAAAATCAGAAAAAATTGAATTAAAACATGTAAGCAAATGACAAATTACCATCCAACATTGATAACGAAGTTCGGCTCAACAAATGATGCCTACATCTCTGGGTTCTCCAAAGGAGTGGACCGTTTCCATTAAGGGCATTTCAAAAACCTAGAAATAATAAACAACTTTCCTGCAAGTTGATCTCTTAATGCAAAAATTCACCTTCACCGTGACTGATAATCAAGCTTGGCACCTTTGAATTTTGTGAGTCTTCACACCTGCAAAGTTGCTTCAAAAGTCCTAAAAATCTCCTCTATGATCTTAAAAATACTCTTCTAATATGCAAATTGGATAATAAGAGTATTAAGACTGAGTATTATGGCCAAAAAATGGATAAAAATCCATTACATAAGCTTTCTCAAAGCTTTTACAAAGTCTCGGCCTCTTAAAATAAAAAACACAGTCTAGAACTTGATTAAAACAAATACAAATTTATGATTTTATAATTAGTTTGAAGCCTATTGCGTAGTGGCTAAGTCTCCTACCTTTTTGCCACAAGGTGAGGGGTTCAAAACTGGCCGATCTTGTTTTGGCGCCTTGCATGAAGTTTTGAATTTTTCTCCTCCTTGTTTGGCACGTCGGCCTCCTCCTTGGACGCTTCAGACTTCGTCTTTATCCCACATGTGTGGGTCGAGCAGTTAAGCAAGGCTTAAAATATCCTTTGACCGCTATTCTCCAACGTGGGTTTATCCCACATGCTACGCTTTGGAGACATACAAGGTTTTAAAAACACTTCATCCGCCCACTTATCATGTGGCTTTATCCACATGTTGCATGCTTGGGGAAGGGAAGAGATTGAAAGGGTCTTTGGCCACTTACTATTCCTTTGACTTGAGCAAAGCTGTAGATTCTCCAAAAGTCTCGCTATGCCACAAGACTCACCATAAGACTCACCACCTTGCTTGGTCTGCCCTTCGAACTCGATCTTTCCTTCAAACTCACCACCTTGCTTGCCATATGGCTCGATCAACGAGATTATCTCTAAGCTTAATCATGCCATGTGTCAACCTTTGATTGGTCCACTTGTCATAGGTAAATAATGCCATGTCACTTTACGATACCAAATTTTTACCTGTCGAACCAAAACTTCAATGACCTATAACTTTTGCATACGGTGTCCGTTTTGCAAATCATGAAAAGCATCAAAAAGCTCTCAACGAGATCTAAAGTGTGCCACCACTAAAACTCTGACTTGAAACCTTTTCAAAACCAAAGTTTTGATCATATAAGGACCATTACTTGTTTTGATTTTCAAGATATTGTTAAAATTATGAGTAGCTAGTGTAGATTGGTGAAAACATTTTGTGTTACAATGTCCTTCCTTAAGCTAGCACTCTATATTTTTTCTTATATAAAATATCCTCTTTGACCAAAACTGAGTTTAGCTTTGAACTTAGTTATTTCTCCATGAGAATAAAAGATTTTACATGACCATCACTCTACACTTGGTCTTGAAGGCTCTGGATATTAAACTCAATGATGGATTTATCCCTAAAGATGTTCCTAAAAATTTTGTTGTTCCATTTGTAAAGGTGTTGTCTAACATTTTTCAATAAATGTGCAATAATAACCATTTTTGTGTTTCCTCTAAGGGCTAGTTCTTTCATAAGGTCCATCTTATTTGGATCCTATTTAAATCTAAAGGGCATGCCATATGGAGAGATGTATCCTTTGAAAGTGAGTAAAATAGGCATATGTTTAGATCTTGAGACTTTTAGAATATCTAAGTGAAGGATCCAATTTTGGTTTAACCAATGAATAAAGACCATAAATATGTCAATTCATTCAATAATGTTACTAAAACAATCTCTTATGTTATTCCAAGTAAAAGATTTTGATTTAAGCTCTATGTCCCAAAGATTATTTTCACTAATTTTTTTTTATTGAAGTCTAATTAGGACATAGTATTTCTCTAAAACCACCTCTTTTCTCATGTTTTTTCAATATACAATTAAATTCAATAGCTAACACAAGATATTAATCTTAAAATGAATTTAAAATAAATGAGATTTCCTTCCACATATGTTATTTTTTAACATAAGATATTCATCTTGAATGAGTTTAAAATCAATAAGATTTACATCCACATATGTTATTTTGTAATCAGGATTGAAGAAGCATACATATTAAAGATGAAAAAGGCATTCTCCTTGAGGCCTAAGATATTAATTTTTCTTAGATTCCACAAAAAAATGAAACTCAAAAATTCTTGAAGAGGATAAAAATGCTATCTGATTGACCTTCATCTACGATTGAGAAGAATAAGAAAATTTTAAATAATTTGGAACACTTATTTAGACACACTACTTTAGGAAGCTTAGTTTCTTCGATAAAAACTAAATATAGGGATTGGATTTGAAGTTATTGTTTAAAAAACATCCATTTTTAGGGGATCCCATCCCCCTAACACTCCAAGAGAATATATTTGTTTTTATTTGAAAGGGCTCTTCCCCTTCCATGTTTTAGGTTTTTCTCTCTTTTAGAATTAAAGCTTGATAATATGACTTTAAAAACTTGTTACTCGATACCCTTGAGAAATGAAAATGAACCTCTTAATCTTACTTTTCCTCTAGGTTAGGAGTTTTCATAGAGAGAGGATATAAATGGAGTTGATTCCCATGAATAATTTTAAAATGATTTAAAATATCCTTATGCCCTATCTTTTAAATCCTCCCATAAAATAATATGGAATGATGTTAGAGTCAGAATTGAGTTAGAGGGCTCAAGGGGTTCACCAATAAAATGAGAGGGGGGTTGAATTTAGAAGAGGGATAAGGTAGATGGAGGGGAGCTGATATAACCATGGAAAAAGGAGGAAAATAGGTGGAATCCAAGACTAGGTTTTCAAAAAACACTAGGGAAATATGAATATCCATTATAAGCTTAGGGTCCAGAGGATCAACCTTAGTTATAACCTTAATGGGAGAAGGAGGATGAGATTGGTATTTAAATATCCATCTAAAATAATGAAAATATGGGGGATATTAGTTTTCAAGAGGGGGATAGAAGAAGGATTTCATGCTTTAATTGATAGGGGCCAATTAGTCCATAAATGACCCTAGCAGCCAACCATTGCATCTGAAGGGAAGCTTATTATAATCAACTTGTGGTATGCAAGTTTGATCACCAACATCAATATATTTGACCATAGGATTGTTAAAATTAAGTTTGACACATAATCTAGAATAAGGTCCTCCAAATGTATTCAATGTTACATGATCAACATCAAGAAAGAATTCAATACAAGATCCAATGTGATATAGGGCATAGCCATTCCAAAATTCTAATGGTAGAATAATTTTTTTTATATAGACTTGAGTGCTATGAATATTTAATTTTTAAACATCAACACCCTTTTTCCAATTAACAATAGAAAGTTTAGAATTTTTAAAGAAATAGAGACCTCCCCAAAATATTTTGTCTTTGTCTTATTTATTATAGAAAATGACAACAAAGAAACCTTTTTCAGAGGTAGGAAAAAGAAAATGCAAGATCCAATTTTAAGGTTTTAGATGTCTAATTAATAAATTACTTAGGGGATTTCCATATTCCATTGAATTTCCCAAGAAAATACCTTGATTCCATGATTTAACCTTCCTTGTCCATGATTTTTAGATCCAAGATAATGGTAGATAATTTCCAAGTGATAGAATAGGTGAATTAGGTGTGCCTTTATAGCAATATAAAAGGGAGAAACCTCATGATACCTATCTTAAAAATATATGCCAACATATAATGCAAGTTCTAAAATTAAAAAAGTAACTATTGCTAAGGTGAGGATTAGGATCAACCCATAGGTCTCAAAACTAACAACCACTATTGACCCATACTAGTTGATCTGATCCTAAAAGTAAACATGTGAAATTTGGAATTTGAGATGTATGCACATATGTTTAGAGTTATTTTTAGAGATTAAGAACATTTATGTGGGTATAATACATAAATTTAGGAATGGATAGGTCCTATAGGTAATTGGGATAAAGTGATGCATGAAATAGGTCAAGATTAAGTGCTCAAGTCAATAAAAGTGAAAGTGGGCAAAAAATGGCATTATCAAGAATTTATGACCAAATTTGGGTGACTAAAAATATGATATAATTATATTGTAATATTATTATATTATATTGTTTAATAGGTAACTAGCCAATTTTGATTCAAGCACCAACTATAATTAAATTCCAAGTTATGCATGGCCACATCCTTATGGATACAAGAAAATAATAGAAAAGGTACTAAAGCAAAGGCCTTCACCAGAAATCAAAGGACATCATATGAGTTTTGTTCCCCTAAATGTTTAAAATTAAATAAATAAGCCTTATCTACCTGATAAGACCTTGATGAAAATTTAGATATATTTCAAAATACATGCCAACATGAAATCAATAAGACACAACTTTGGTAAAAATAAAATCACAACCTTGTAGACTTGTATAATTTTTTTAATTATAATAAATGACTTTCCTTGAATAAGTATGTATTGGGTAGACAAAGATAACCATAAGCAACACATATAGTCATCCAAATTTTTTTAAAAAATGGCTTTGATAGAATGTAAATACCAGCATATGAGTTTTTTCCAAAAAGTGCTTAAAAATGAAATAATAATCATTCTATGTCAAAAAATAACCTAAGGATAGTTTGGTGATATCCTAAAACATAGTCCAAAATGAGAATGATAAGACAATGATATAATAGATAATAAAATCATGATCCTACAATCCTATACAAAATTATTTGAGAAGAATAAAAGACATTCCACAAAATGCCTTCTCTAAAACCATAAAATAGAGAATGCAAAGGAAAATATATGAGTTTTGTTCCCCAAATACTTAAGGATAAACTGAGAAGACTTCCTTGCATGAGAATAATGTGGTGACATTTAAAATATATTTTAAAACATAGGCCAACTTGAGGATGATAAGACAGGGCTTTGGAAAAAATGAAATCAAGAACCTACAGACTTGTACAAAAGTTTTTTAGAATATGGAATGTATTTTCAGGGCCGAGTGTGTATTGAATAGGTATAAATAACCATGAAAAACCAATATAGTCATTCAAATTGGAAACAAATTAATCTGAATAGGTCCTATTATAGTTTAAAAATATAGATAATTATCACAAATGTGATACTAAAATGTCCTATCTAAATGTAAAGTGGTTTAAATCAAGGCAACATAAAAGGACAATAATAGAGTTATGTTTACAAGATTCTAATTATTCCATACTGTAAAAAAAAATACTATAAAAATAATAAATAAACAATCAATTATTTGTGTTATTTTAGGATAGATCCTACCTTTAATGATTTTAACATCAAAAAAAAAAATTTCATGTAGTTTCCCATGAAATACCTTCTCTAAAACTATAAAATATATCTATAAATTCCATTAGTTTTTAATTTGCATTCAAACTTTCTCTCAACATGATATAAAACTTGCTCTCATAGATGATGAGCTCATATATAGATTATATATTTTTAATATGTTGTTAATGACACCATTATTTTGGGTTAATAACACACCAAGTGAACCTTTTCATCCTTACATAAATATTAAAAAATATATAAAAAAGTATTAATTGCATCTAACATAATAATAGAAATATCAACATAAAATACTTATCACCATGGAAAAAGGTGCATGTGCCAATTAATTAAATTTATTGATCACTCCCCATTTTGTATTTTCTACTTGGTCACTACTAGGCCAATGCATCCCCACTGGTCACCCTCAGTCCTTGCAATGCAATCGTAACAATGTGTGCCACATGTCAAAATTAGGGAGATGTAGTCATATTCATTGTTTAACATATAGTGTGGACCATCGATTATGTATGAAATGCAAGGTTCAATATAGTAGGTGCATGCTTATGGGTGTGATAATAATTATTTTAAATATATCCCATAGTGAAAATCATTGTCGCATCATACATATGTATATGATTATTTTAAATTTGAATGCCCTTTGTGTAGGAGCTAATGTTGTGTTGAATACCTTGAGTTTGGATAAAAAAGAAGAATGCATTCCCCCATTTGAGATGTAGGATGAACATGTGAAGCACTTATCTCAAAAGAGAGGAATTACATATATAATGTGTAAGATAGGATTAAAAATCACTAATCTTTAACAAATAAAGATGTAATATTGGAGTAATATATTCTATAAATATTTTTCCCCACATGGAGACCTATGATGCAATCAATATAATAAAATTAATAACATGCCACACACATGAAAATTTTATGAAATATAGGACAATTATAGTATTCCCCATATGAAGGATGTACATAAGATTGATAAGAGTTGCCTCATGTTGGCATAATATAGAGGCATCACAATACCTATAATGTAAGATATATTAATATCAAGCACAAGTATGGGTTATTGTGACATATAAATGCATTATATGAAGCATGGAAACATATGGAATCAAGAAAGGCATTGTCCATTATATATATCATGACACCATAGAACATAACATACGTATGAGAACAAAAAATAGAACAAGACATATGTCCCATATGCAACCAAGTACATAATAAACATTTCAGATATTGAATGAATGCCAAGTACATAGAAGGAAAGGAAGGACCTTCAAACACAGAGTAAACATTTCAAGCACAAACTAATCATGTAAAACATGATGACAACACATAATCTATTGAGAATATAATTATTAATTAAATGAAGACACATAAAAAACACATCAAACACCCTAAAGACCACATCCAACATTGATAAATCCCATCAATCACACTAAAGACAAATAAAATACAAAGAAAAATAAAAAATATATTTAACCTAACAACATTGTAAACACTAAAAATGAGCATAACATACACATGAGTATATAAGAAAATGCTATGTATATAAGGCAACATCTAATATGAAAATTGTAATAGGTAATATAAATTAAATTCAATGTCCAATATGATAAATAATAATGAAAGAATAGAGAATTTGAAATGGTACTAGGAGATGTCCCCATTTTACCCCTACTGTTACCCCTGACCAAACGTGAGATGTGTTTTCATCCTAATATGAATCCAAATTTATGTACATATACATATTTCATACCAATCTCACATATAACTTGACAATCCCATTGGTAACAGTATATGAAAAATAGTTGTATAATAACCTCTTTCAATAGGTAGATAATCATGAACATATAACATATACTCTAATATATGTATAGCATGCCAAGATTTTCCCATGTATCATCACTTCAAAATATAACGGAAAAGAAATGTGAGAAGTTTTGTAGTAATTAATTGGGAAAAGATAAAATGGAATCACAAATTAAATCATAATTCCTCATGTTTATGGGCATGTTTCCAAAGAAAATGTTCTATCATCATTTATAATTTACCATTAGATATTGAGATGGGATAAATTAAGTAAATATAGAGGATGTAAATCAATAAAAGGAAAAAAAAAAGAAAAACTCAAGAATAATGGAAGAATAGATGCAAAAAGTAATTGAAATCATTAGAAGATGAGATAAAAAGTAGAATGCAATGATTAACATTAGCATTATATAGATTCTTTGTGTATGTGATCTTATTTTAAAGTGATGTGATTCATGAACTTATATATATATATATATATATATATATATATATATATATATATATATATATATATATATATATATAAAATTCTTTAATGAGCCTTCTCATAGTGACTATTTGATCTTCAAGGGCTTCACAAGACTAAGCCTTAAGTACTTTTGATTGAATATGCATATAAACACAATCAAGAGGATGCTTGGGAAGTGGATGGAGTTGAGGAAAGAAATTTCACTTAGCTTCATTTGTCACTATATGGTGGGTCACCTTACCTCTTGGGATAGTGACAATATAGACATAGTTAGAGGGAAATTAACTATCCAATCTCAAGGAGGGATGGTAGAAGTTACTTGGGATTATGTAGACATAGAATAGGTATTATGATTGATATAAACCTTTATTTTATTTCAAATTAGTGTCCTCCAATTTATTTCATGATTATGAAATATATTAAATATTTTTAGCCAACACCATATAATTAAAACAATCTATTTGAATTAGAAATCATACACCAAAAATAACCCCTATAACCATTACATTATGCGAAAAATTAAAGAATCAAACCCAAAAAGAGATCCATTATGTATTTTTCAATCTAAGAGATATTTTTATTAAACTAGTAGATATAAAAAAACCCAAAAATTAATAATAAAATAGGTACATCATCCGTCTCCTAGGCCAAATTTATGAAAAATAGTAAATTGTAAATTCTAGAAAATTTGTACCATATTTGGGAAACAAAAATAGGGTTTGTATCCATTCAATCCTAAATTAATTTAAATAAAAGCCACAAAGTCATGATTAATCCTAACACTACCCATAGATATAAGATTAGAGATAACTAATTTTCATGCCATAATATGAGATCAAACATTAAACATACACACCATACAAATGTTGTAGGTTTTGAAAAATATGTAATAAAATAAACATATGGTTTGGAATAACACTAAAATAAGCCATAGATATAATATTTGAGAGAATACAATGGAACAAGACCTAATAATTAATATTTTAACCTAGGAAAATCATATCAAACATAAATGAAGCATGAACTAACCCTAGAAAGATACAATTCATGGTATGAATAAAGGATTTTTATATCAAAACATAACACATACATACATACATACATACATACATACATACATACATACATACATACATACATACATACATACATATACATTTAATTTAGTGTCATCAAATTTAAAATGATAAATTAGAATTAATTAATTATTCTAAATCTAGAAAAATAAATAAATAGGAGAGGGCTTAGAAAATTATATTAATATATAGATAATTTGTAAATAATCATTAAAGATTGATAATAGAAATTAGGGTTTTGTGGTAAGACAAAGAGCACCTTGAAAAGATGTTGGTTATAGAGTACCTACCCAAAACTACACACTCCATGATTATAGGTCCCATGACCGTGGAAAACACATTTTTGGTATATGACAATAAAGAAAAGCCTATTTTCATGACTTCATTCACTCTATTATATTAAAATTAACTTCAATAAATAGGAATTGCACTTCTTGTTTAAAACCTTAATAAAGTAGATGATACTTCAAATGATAAGCAAAAGGACTTGGTTTGGTACATTTATTTAGGTTTAATAATATTTTTAATCATTAGATAGTTTTATATCCCTCAACATAAGACAATATTATCAGAGTTTTATCCTAGTATGGATAAGACAAATGTGATGGTCGAACGGTCACATGAGATAAGAAGTGAGTACACACCACCAAAGAGTTGTAGAAAATTTAAATCACAAAAGAGAATTGCATGAGACAAATCAAAATGGAGAAATCCAAAATATTCATTAACTTTTAGATGATAAATACAAAGGGAGAGAGGTACATATATAGGTGGGAGAGAGATTGAACCCCACATTACAATGAATGTGGAAATAATCTAGGACTAATCTTATCAAAGGACCCAAATGGCCTTTAAGACCCTAAGCAAGCATAATGAACCGTGTAGACAAAACCTGAAGGACAAAAGTCTACACCAATACCCCCTTTAAGTGTGGCTTAGGTGGGCTAGAGAATTAGGTCCCCCAAAAAAGGCCTAATGAGGTACCCAAATACAAATAAATGATCCCAATATATTACAAAATATGAAGGATGTGTGCCTCCACAAAGAAGAGAGAGAAGGTAAGAGCAGAATATCACATGACAAATGCTATACTAGGTCTCTTTATAATAAATAATGTCTCTTCCTTTCAGAAGAAAGAAACCCCACTTTGTCAAACTTTTGAATTCCCACTCAAGTGGAATGCATGTAGTAATCAAGATGTATTTCTATGGAAAATTCTCAAATGTATCCTAATAGTGCTTGAATGTGCTAAAGTCTGATCAAGTATCACAGGTCTAACTGTAGAAGATGGTAAAGAAACATACAATGAAGGGGAGAGAACAACCAGAGAAGAAGATAGACATGGAACATTCATTAAAATAATGTTCATGGGAAGAGGAGAGAAAGGCTCAATAACCATTGAAACTACAAACTGGTCTATAAATAAAGCACTCAGATCTGTAGGATGAATATCCATAAGAACACGAGTCATAAATTCTCTCAATGTGTGTACTCTCACTAAAATCAATAAAATCCTATAAATTGTAAGTTTGTGAAGGTTTTAAAAGAAAAATAATCTACACAAGAACACATATAGAATTTGTAATGATAAAACTAAGGTTTGGTAGAATCTCATCTTATAGTGGGGGTTTGACAGAAGAAAGATCACTGTCTACCATGGATGTATCATCATAAGGAATAAAATTAGGAGAAGAGAGTACAACAGTCTCAAAAGAGATAATATGAAGAGGAGGAGGAGGTGTGATATAAATCATAGTAGGATCTCTAAAAAGACTCTAAAGAGTGTTCCAAATAGTGGAGGGACACTCTATGTGCTCCACATGGTGGTGTAGATCCCATGAAGCATGCACCAACAAGTGACCATATACACAGTTACAAGAGTTGGCCCAGTCATTGGATTGACCTAGGTCAATAGGAACATGAATCTGTCCATATATGAATAGAATAAGGTATTTATTCATGAGTGAATATTTTATGTATAGATGTCATGAAGCATACTTGGTCTTTCCAATAAGGACCACTAGCATAGACTCAACCTTCCTCCTTTGATACTCTCAAGTAGGGTCGACATGATCGAGAGAATACAATAGGGAAGTGCATAACTACACAATATAAACTATAAATACCCCCTAATACATGCTCAAATATGAGGACATTAGGCAAAACTAAGAACACATCTAAGTGAGCAATCAGTTCTAGACTGTATAAATAATGGTACAGACTCTAGAGATGGACTTCAAATTGAGATAAAAATGAGTCCACATATATGAGAGAAATAAATACACAAAGATAATAATGTATAAAGTAGTGGGGTCCATAACACAAGCAACCCTCTTAACTATGAAATGGTGAACCCCCCAAATGTTGTTAATACATGCTCAAAATATGTTGGACTCAGCCTATAGTGCATTTAGATCAATTAGTGCATGTGTCAAAAAAGATAAAATTTTGAAAAAAAAAGAGGACATTGGATTCAGTCGATAATGTATCCAAGGAAGAAATTATAGTGTGAGCAAGTGAAGAAATGAATAACACTTTCTTTTTAAATATTTCCCATAAAATATCATTTTATAAAAAATAATAAAAAAATCCACTAACAATGCTAAACTTGACCAATTTTCTTATGTATTACTTATGAATTAAAATAAAAGTGGCTTATTTTCCCTTGTTTTAAATCAATCTATTAAAAAAATAATTTAACTTGCTAAAAACATAAGGGTAAACTTGAATAAACTTAGCTTGTTTTGGAAGAGACTTTTAACAACAATCCCCAAATTATAAGATTTGATTTTTTTGAGTAGTAGTAACTAAAATTATCATAACTTTTGCATTTATTAATGAAATCCAAAAATAAAAAATGATCCAAAAAACTAAGACCAAGATGCACCAAACCTAAAACAATTTTGGTACAATTTACTATGGTTTGAGAGAAGTAATAAATTGAATAGGTAGATGGTAAACCGGGCATGAGAATGAAAAATAGATCTGAACTAGGAGCCATAAACAAGACAATGTGATGAAAAACATTTGTATTCAAATAAAAAATACTTTATTCCAAGTAGTAGTAAATTTGGTAAAACTACAAGAACATTAGATCTCCAAAGAGCTTCTATATATCAACATTACAAAACATGCAAATGTATGATAAAATGAATGAACGGATCTTAATGAAAAATAATATAGATCTATGATCCTACTTATGCAAAAAATCTCAAGATTTCATAGAAAGCTTAGGAGTGGATAACCAGAAAAACATTTACCATGGGTGGCTTTGATACCATGTAAGATTCATCCAATAATGGATGTCCAAGACTAATGATTAGAAGATCGAACACACAAATCTATTGAAGCTTGGAAATCAAGTAATGAAAAAAATTAAAATAGATATATTCATAAATGGAGATGGATTACATACCAACAGATCAAAACTCATAACTCTCATAAATATCAAAGTTATCATAGCTCACATCTATGTAGCTCACCATAATCCAGAAGACTCCAAACATCCTATATAGATAAAGCTTACAAAGGGATGTACATATAAATGGAAGTTAAGATAATCCAAATAATACCATGCATGTGGGACTAACTCCCCTAAATAGGTAGAATAAAGTCAAGGAGCCAACACCCCAATACATGTGGGACAAAATTACCAAATGTACAAACACAAATAAGTAAACTAAATGGTAGGCAAAGAAATATCCTACACCAACACACCCTTAAGTGTAACTTAGATGGGTATAAGAATTGGGTCTTGAAAATGAGTCCTGATGAGGTACCCTAGTACATAGAAACTCTCATAAAGTGGAGAAAAGGAGAAAACCCATAGGAAAAACTCCCCCTAAAACAGAAAAAATATAAAACTAACTCTACTTGGTAATGAGTTCCATCACCTTGATGAAGTCTACATCCATTATGTAGATTATGACCTCCAAGTAGAGCAAGTGATCAAATGTGAGCAAGAAAGAAGGAAAAATATTGTTTACTTGTGAGAGGGGGTTTTTGCCTCCTGCCAAATCGGGCCTCACTCTCCAGTCTTCATCAAATGAGAGAGAGAATGTGACAAGCAAATACTTTTTATAATCTCCATATATCTCCCAAGAAATCTCACAAAGATTGTTTTTATATAAAAAAAACTAAAAAATATAAAAGATATTATTTTTTAAATTTAAAAACAATAAAAAACAATATATTATTTTTAATAAAAAACAATAAAAAATATCATGGTCAACCATGATCATGTCTCTCATAAAGTCAAATCCACTTATTTGATAAAACCACATGTATTATTTAAAAAACTACAAATTGTATGGGAAAACTATGATTTACCAAAGAAGGTAGTTTTCTAAACCCTTTTTTTTGAATAGTACTATTAATTAAAAACATGATAAAATTTTCAATTCTTAAAGAAATTTTAAATTTTAAATTGATCTAGAAATATTACAAGGTGCACAAAACCCAAAAATGGTTTGGAGAGATTATTTACAGTTTGAGATAAGTTTGAAAAAGAACATGCATTTTTATTAAAAATATATTTGTAAAAGAGTGATAAGAAACCTTGATTAAAGACTTGGGAAGATAAAATCAACTAAGTTTTGGATGGAGTAGCTATCAATAAATTTGCTCAAGATTTTAAAATAAACAATAAATGAAAATGGTGGTTGTTTTACCAGTCTTGAAGCTTTGACACCATATTGGAGTTTGATCCCAGTTTGGATAAGGTGAATACAAAGGTCAAATGATCACACGAGATAAGAAGTGAGTGCACACCACCAAAGATCTATAGAAAATTAAAATCACAAAAGAGAATTGCACGAGACAAATAAAAATGGAGAAAGCCAAAATATTCATTAACTTTTGGATGATAAATAAAAAGGGAGAGATGTATATATATATATAGGTGGGAGAGATAGTGAAACCCCACATTCTATTGAATGTGGGACCAATCTTCCCAAATGACCCAAATGGCCTCTAAGAACCTAAAAAAGCATAACAAATGCTATATGATATTCTTAGTCTACCTTATATTCTTGGACGTCTTATAGATATGATCATGAATGCACTAATGCACTTATAAATTTATATATTTATTGAATTCAAACTAGGGTCTCATTTCTAAAAAAATGAGATTAAATAGAATAAAAGTGGATAAGATGTGAACAAAAACAATTGGGAGGCCCTAATGGATAAAATTGTCCCACACCATAAGAAACATACATCAAGTACATTTTAAGGGACCACAAGGAACAAGAGGAGGCAGAGAGAGAAAAGAGAAAGGAGAGAGAAGAAATGAGGAGAAATAATAAATAGGGAATTCAATTAAAAGGACCACAAAGACATCAATAATACACAATTTGGATCAATAACTAGTAAACACACATATACCATATAGTAATATAATATTATGACTATTAAATACATAGGGTCCATTTTTAAGTGTCTACATAATTCCCAACTTAAGTATTATTTTCATACATATGAAAGCAAAATAGGAAGAGTCTATATATAATATTTATTTCCCTATAAATTCCAAAAGAAAATTTCAATGAAAATGCTAATCCTACAAGAACATTTACATATGGATAAGCTCCCACAATGACAATAATCTTCTAAAATATAGAGAGAATAATTAAAAATGATACACCTGGGTTTTGTTGAATATGTGAGGATTCCCCTATGAGATTACATGCCTTTAAATCTATGCTAAATTGTGAATGCATTTATGAGTAAACATTTTAGTATAAAATAACCAAGGTGATCGAGGCTAAGAAATGTCCTAAATATATCACATAGTGGGAGTGGGTGTCAAACCTATGACATGTGTAGCAATAAGTGAAATTTAAATGCCCTCTTTTAAGGGAGATAAAGCTGTGTTTTAGATTAAGGTAAAAGCAGGTTTTGAAGGGGCACCGAAACCCTTTAACAGATTCAAGAAAGATAAAACCTTAACAGATAAAGTTGTGTTAAATGCTTAGATTTTGGATAAAATGAGTGGAATGTATCCCCCTTTTTAAGATGTGGGATGAACCTATGAAGCACATATCTCAAAAGAAAGGAATTGCATGCATCACATTTAAGATAAGATATAAATGATCATTATATAAAAAATAAAGATGTCATCTTGGAATAATATATGTTATGAATAAGTTTCACCACATGGGTTAGTTATCCAATCAATAAATATCATTTCTAAAAACATGTTTTAAGTAAAGCATTTTATTACAAATAATGCCTTTTTTAGAAAAAATGAATTGCACTTATTTAGTCCTTGGGATAAAAAGTACACAAATGGATCAAGGCCTAAAAGGGATACTAGTTATGGATACTAAAAAGCCACATGGGTTGATAAAGAAGTCAACATGAAAGGAGGAAACAAGAGTGAATTCATTAAGAGGGAACTTGTTTTCTATGATAGGAAAGAAACCAAAGGAACTAAGAAAAACTAGATCATGCATGAATATTTTCTAGCAAACAATAACACACCTACAAAGAGAAAATGTGGCTTAAGGATAAGAAACTAATTTCCTATTTTCTTATGTTTGTCAATTTTTAATGAGATAGAAGCACAATTTTTTTAATTTATTTTTTGGAGGATTGAAATTAATATTTCATAGATTCTAAATTTTAATTAAAATTTGTATGGGGATTATAATGTGCTTTAGGTATTGGTTAGGGGATATTGAAAACCTTCTTACTAGGTACACAAAGTTGAGATTATTGGGATTTTCCCATTGTTGGGGATAAAATGACTAACTTTAAGATTAGGTGTAATATATGGATCACCAATATTATCTAACCTCTGACATGCCCTTAAAAAAAACTTTGACATCTAATCTTTGAACTCTGATATCCTTGGGTTAGTCTTTGAGTTGCACCAAATCAAAATATTAGAAATAATTTTGGGCTTGAATCATCCATATTAAATAATAAGTTTTGAGTAAGTGTTTGAATGAAAGTATATGTGTATTAAAGTCTTGAATTAGATTTAAAAAAGACCTTTTGTGTGTTAGAGTTTGAATTACATAATGTTATCTTTGAGATTACCTTATGTAAGAGTCATAATTGATTCTAAAACATACTATTTATGCAATTGGATGATTGGGGTTCTTATGTAGGAGCTCCTAGGTTCACAATAAATTTTGCATTGACCAAAAATAATTCATGTATAGATTAAAGTTTTAAGTTGTGTGTAATTTTCTTGTTTTCAAGAAAACCCTTGGAGTTTTTTCATCTTAATATTTAAGTGTCTATAAATTTTCTTCCATGTAACAAGTTAGAGCATGAAACTATAATTTATAAGATATTTATTTAAATTATTTGTAGTTTTGTGGAACTTTGAGAAGTTTTAAGTGGAAAAGTTATGTTAGAGACTTGTGAAGTCTTTTGATGCCTAAGTTTTTATGGAAAATTGTGTTTCTAAATTTTTTTATAATATTTTGTGAGGAAGTGTTGGCATGTAATAGAGTGATCTAAAAGGCATTGTACAATTTGTGCATATACTAATTTGCATAGCTTTAGTTTATGATTCATTGAAAATAATCTTACAAAGATGGGATCTCTACTCAACATACTTATGGAGCACTAGTTCTTGCAAAGGGGACATTGAATCTTATTAACACTTCCATTAAATGCAAAAACACACACAAAAAATCACACATTTTTTTATAGATAAATATAAGGGAAAAGGGGCCCTTACACTAAGTTACAAAAGTATATGGATATAAAATCATACCAAGAAAAAAAACCTTCAGGAGAGCTAGAGGAGATGGGAAGAAAGCCAAAAATCCAAGAAGCCAAAAATCCAATAATCTAATCACAAGAGAGAATATAAAGGGAAATAAATATCATAAGCTTCACAACCCAAAATGGTCCTAGAGTGCATGAAGGAACCACTACCAATGAACCAATCCTAAGAAGCAAGATAAAACCATCACTAGAAACCAAGGTCTCCAAGAAACTAAATGAACAACAAGAACTAACCAATATCACAACTCTAAAAACTTTAGTGACAAGAGAACCCAAGTTAGAATTTGAGGCTTCTCTAAGTCTCTCAGAATAGAAATATCTAATGTTGGGTAAGGTGGAGGTAAATCCAAGAACAAACACACCTGTACTAATTCCACCTGTTAGGATCTTGCTCCTCAGAAAGAGCACAGTATGATTACCAAATATAAGCAATTGAATATGCGGAAATAACCAGAAACACAAGTAACTGGAATTCACCAATAGCACAGAATATGAGAGACAATACACTATCTTGTATTAACACTATACAGAAAAGAATACAACAAAGAGCCACCACACTCTTTCACCTTACAGAGGATCGCCACACCTCAAGTGTACAGTAATTCTTCTCACACACACTCTCCTACACAAAAACGGTCCCAACAACCAACTCACACACAGAATTGGTGTTCACCTCACCAACCAGTCAGTAATAACCCTGCTGGTACACCAAGCACTCTATAGCACTTCAAGCTGATCTCTCATGAACCTGCAACCTACAATTCAAAGACCAAACTTACATGTAGATCCCCAATGAGCTTGCAACAACCTGCAACTCACAGATCTTACAACTAGAAGGAACTCTTCCTTTCTATCTCATACATTAACAATACATGCCAATGGGTCTATAAATAGATCCCTAACTCAAACAATAACTTAGACTCTTAATTTAGACAATTGTCCTCGCAGCCCAAGACTCTAACTGGTCTCAACATGCAAACTCTTCATTCACTTAACTAACTGTCTGTGAAACGAGCAGTTCTAGAACACACAGGTGACCGACGTCGGTCCCTGCTTATCTGGTTCTGCTGACGTCGGCCGACTTCCTGCCGTCGTCAGTGGCCTTCTGCACTGGTCTCTGCCGACGTCGGTCCTGCTGCCGATGCCGGTTCTCCTGGATCTCAGCAACCATTGTTCCACAGTTTGCAAAGGGTTGAAGCTTTTAGCTCCACAACCTAACAATCTCCCACTTGGAGATAAACAGCTGCAACCTGTACATATACCTTTACACCATCTAGTTTGTTCCCTTGGCTATGTATCCATCTTCAAAATCACCCTTGAAGACCAACCACCACAAAATCCGTGGTGCAAAACCTGTTATCCAAATCACCTGCCACATCCACATCTACAACCATGTAGAAATAAACCTGAACCTGCATAGCATGTGCACCTGCTACTAGTCCCTGTAAGAATCCACTGAACTGCCCTCCAATGGTTCTCTCCCGGATTGGCTCCTAACATGTGACAACTCCCACTACTTGGGAAAACTCAAGTTTAGTACATACCATGCACTCAACCTCATTATGTGAATCAAGACACCTATTCATAGAACTGTCCAACCATCGGTGTGCTAACTGGTTTCACACAATCATCCTGAAACAAAGTCAACACATGACCTTCCATGTCTCTAGAACACACTCATGCCAAAGAATCTTGCTGCTCCCAGATTCTCCATGACATCCACCTGAACTAGCTTTACCTTTAGTTCAGCAATACCTGTATATATAACCCTGCAACAAGCACATCATACAGAAAATAGGATAGTGTAGCTAATACTATCCAACCTGGTAAAGAGAAACACAATGAACAAACCTCCATTGCCCTGCAGCTAATACAAGATCATATACTCTGATCTTCCATCTCACGTATCCATTTCCGCTCTTCTTTATCCTTAACATCCATTCATCTCTCAGTGCTTACTTCCAGCTGGCAACACTACCCAAAACACCTGTTTGGTTCTCCTCCAAGGAATCACATCCTCATTCATGCCTAGCTCCCACTGTTTCCTGGATCTACCTGTTCTGCTTCTTCAATAACTTCTTGGTCCTATGCCATAAGTGAGCAAAAAGTAGTGTAAAGAAGGGAAATGATGAATTTAAGAACTTACTTACACCTTCAGTCCTCCATATGGGCGCTTGAGACTCCATGACAGCTTGCTGTCCACCCAAAATTCGTCTCAGTGACCGATGCCAGTCACATCTCAGTTTACAGCCGACCGATGTTGGTTCCCTGCGACTGCCTCCCTGCCAACGTCAGTTTCCCCTGGCCGACGCCGGTCTCTCTCTGCCCTGAGTCACCGACGTCGGGCTGCACATAGCCGACGTCGGTCTCTGTCTGGACGCCGACGCCGGTTTTCCTGCCGACGTCGATCTCTGTGTTTTTCTTGTGAGACCTGACTTTTTCCTGTGAGCTCCTTTTGGATCAAACCCTTGTCCAAATCACCCTTGCTCTGCTTAGAATTTCTCTGCACCTTGTGCTGAACTCTGTCTGTCACTTTCTCCTTGAAAACCAAGGTTTTCCTGTTCTTGTCACTAACATCGGATTCCTCAAGAAACCTCACCTTCTTCTTCTGCATACAGAAACCATGATCCATGCCTTCCAAATCTAAAAGCATACTCTTTGACTCAAGAACCAGCATCTCCTTCTTATCTATGTGACCAAGCCTATTAAGCCACATCTCCGAATCTACAGCTGAAGTAGATAACCTAGAAAGAGAATCAGTAAAACAAGTAGATAGATAAAGCGTACCTACTTTCTTACCTCTAGCTACAACAAGTGTACCCTTGGTAACCTTCCAAGAGTCCGCTGTGAGAGTTACTGTGCAACCCTCTTCACCCAAAATTCTAACAGAAATCAGATTCCACTTCAAAATTGGGACGTGCATGACCTCCTTTAACACCCATGTGTTACCTGTCTGCAGTTTCAGCTTCACTTTGCCTTTGCCAACAATCTGACAAGGCTTACCATCCCCTACACAAATTTCTCCAAAATCTCCCTGGACATACTCATGAAAAATTTCCCTATGTGGGGATGCATGAAAAGAGGCACCAAAATATAATACCCAAGATTCTACTTTATCCAAAGAACATACTAGAGCATCCTATGCAACGTAACCCGCAACATCTGCTTCTTCTTCATGTTCTTCATGCTGATCTGTACCCGATCTGCAATCTCTCTTTAAGTGCCCTTGCTTTCCACATTTCCAGTAGGTTATTCTGCCATACCTGGACTTGGATCTCTTACCCATCTTCGACCTTGATCTCCCACGCTCTATCTTCTCTCTTGGCCTTCCTCTTCCTTCAACACTCAAAGCATCTCCAGATGATTCACCTGTGCTTTTCCTGCGTATCTCTTCATTCAAGATCACACTCACAACATCATCCACATTTAAGACTTTTGAAGGAGACACAGTATTAGAAACTGCCATTACCAAACCTTCCCAACTTTCAGGTAATGAACACAAGATTAAGAGAGCTCTTATTTCATCATCAAATACAATATTGACTGAACTTAATTGGTTTACTAAACCATGGAAATCACTAAGATGGCTATGAACAGATCCACCTTCCAAAATTTGCAAATTAAATAAACGCTTCATAAGAAATACCTTATTAGAAGCCGAGGGTTTTTCATACAAATTTGCCAAAGATTTCATCAACTCCACCGTTGTCTTACACTGTGATAAGCTAGAAATCACAGATGATTCAAGACTCAATCTAACAGATCCCAGAGCCTTCCGATCAAGAACCTCCCATTCTTCATCTTTCATATCCAAGGGTTTGCTAGCAACCCCGCCCAACGGTAAGTACAAATCTTTCTGATACAGATAGTCCTCAATCTGCATCCTCCATAATTGGTAGTTCTTGCCATTAAACTTTTCCATTCGTAGTTGACTGTTTTCTACCATTGCTCAACTCCCACTCAAATAGAAACCCTGTGAGTAACCTGTAATCAAAACACACTACCCAGATCTACACCAATCTGTTAGTATCCCAACCTAAAGCTCTGATACCACTTGTTGGGTAAGGTGGAGGTAAATCCAAGAACAAACACACCTGTTCTAATTCCACCTGTTAGGATCTTGCTCCTCAGAAAGAGCACAGTATGATTACCAAATATAAGCAATTGAATATGCGAAAATAACCAAAAACACAAGTAACTGGAATTCACCAATAGCACAGAATATGAGAGACAATACACTATCTTGTATTAACACTATACTAAAAAGAATACAACAAAGAGCCGCCACACTCTTTCACCTTACAGAGGATCGCCACACCTCAAGTGTACAGTAATTCTTCTCACACACACTCTCCTACACAAAAACGGTCCCAACAACCAACTCACACACAGAATTGGTGTTCACCTCACCAACCAGTTAGTAATAACCCTGTCGGTACACCAAGCACTCTATAGCACTTCAAGCTGATCTCTCATGAACTTGCAACCTGCAATTCAAAGACCAAACTTACATGTAGATCCCCAATGAGCTTGCAACAACCTGCAACTCACAGATCTTACAACTAAAAGGAACTCTTCCTTTCTATCTCATACATTAACAATACATGCCAATGGGTCTATAAATAGATCCCTAACTCAAACAATAACTTAGAATCTTAATTTAGACAATTGTCCTCGCAGCCCAAGACTCTAACTGGTCTCAACATGCAAACTCTTCGTTCACTTAACTAACTGTCTGTGAAACGAGCAGTTCTGGAACACACAGGCGATCGACGTCGGTCCCTGCTTGTCTGGTTCTGCCGATGTCGACCGACTTCCTGCCGTTGCCGGTGGCCTTCTGCACTGGTCTCTGCCGACGTCGGTCCTGCTGCCAATGCCGGTTCTCCTGGATCTCAGCAACCATTGTTCCACAGTTTGCAAAGGGTTGAAGCTTTTAGCTCGACAACCTAACATCTAAGGCATTGAAACTAGGAAGAAGACTAGTGACATCTATAAAACACCAAAAGCTAGAGCACTGATACCTATATTGAAAACTTAAAAATAATGGAAGGTGTCAGTGGGAATAGTGTTTTCTTATTAATTATCCATAATATTCTTAGGGAGGGGGCATTCAGAATTTTAATTTTAATTAGGAAGAAGCTAAAGAACAACAATTCTAGCAAAGAAATATGATGGAGAGTTAGCCTCATGATAGTTTTAGGAGAAATAAATGTCCTAAAAAAAGGACTGAAATGGAGGATATCTCAAATGATAGAGTTGAGTTACCACTGAGCCAATCTTATAGATTGAATAGCCTTGATAATTAAAAGAGAATCACATTCCACTAATAATTTCCTAAATTTTGAATAAATAAAAATTCTTAAACTTTCAATAAGAGCTAGAGATTCAACATTATTTTTTGAAGAGCATGGAATATGGAAGAGAAAATAGGAGAGCACTTGTCCTTGATTATCTCTGAAGATGCCTCCACCTCCAAAAAAACCTAAGTTGCCTCTATATTCCCTAATAAAATTTAGCATGAAAAAAATATCACTCAAAAGTTTACAATAAGATAAAAGCCTTTTGTTGATCTGAGGATTGAGGATAAAGTTGTTTTCTATTAAATTCCATTTTAAGATAATATGATGATCCTCTCTAGAGATTTTATTTTTTGGTGGAGGCACTTTAGCCTTAAAAACCTCTTGAAGGAGCACCTCAATTTTAAGAGTGAGGATATATTTAGAGAGGGATGGATTCATGAAGACTCTATTATTTATTTCTTTCCATAAGCTCCAAAAGATCATAGATGGGGCCATAACCCAAATACTGCTAACTTGATCCCTTGCTTTTGTCTAGTTAATCAAAAGTTCCTAAGTAGATCTAGTAGATACCCAAAGTCTATTCATTTTCTTAATGATCCAAGATTAAATTATCATAGACAAAAAGCAATGAAGGAGAACATGGTTTAGGGTTTCAGAGTTATCTTTACAGAAGATGCATCAGGAAGGTTCCTAAAAACCAATCCTTTGGAGTTTATCTCAAAAATGAGATTTATTCTTTATGATGAGCCAAAGATTTACATTAGCTTTAAGAAGTCCCCAAGGGATCAATTTTTTTTACATAGGCTATAAAGATTAATTAATATGAGAAATTAACTTATTATATCCCTATTTCACCAAAACATTTCCATAATGATCTTTAGTCCATTTTAAGCCATCAATCTCCATTGACCTACTAATATAAAGAGAGTTCAAAATGAAAAAGAAATAAGTAATAAGATCAGCAAAATGGGTGGTCATAGAAAGACTTGCATTTTTCCATCTTTTGCAAGAGCCCCATACACTGAGTTTCAACCTAATAATTATAAATAAATTGTCCCCATAGGTTAGAAAACTAATCTTATAAAATGCTAAAGGAAGGATGATTGCAGAGAGGGCCCACATTGGACCCTTAATAATATTCCAAAAGAGGAATTTTGATATAAGCTTTCTAAATTTCTTGAGGAAGTTCTAAATGTGAAACCCATACATCCAATAATCTATGTTATCAAGATACTTTATTTAGAGTAAGATGCTCTATTTGTTATCTTTGTCTTGGTATATTCTATATAGAATTTTTACTCGTAAAGATTCATTCATCTTAAAAAAATTCTAATTCAAGCCCCACATTTAAATTTATGCAAGCATACCTTTTCCCATTTTATTAAATAAATTTTATTAGACTTAGAATGACCGTCTCACATAATTGTTTTATTATGTTAGTTAATAACATTGTAACCAAGATGATTAATTCACTTTCACAAAGAAAATGCAGAATACAAGACCCACATGTTCAAAACAAATTACCACATGTGCCATGAGTGATGGACTATAAAGGTACATGGAATCAAAAATAAAATAAGTAAAGGGTCCAACAAGGTCCAATTACAAATTAATCTATGGTTTAAAGAAACAAAGGACAATCCTTTGGACCATCCAATGGCTATGAAAAATAAGGGAGAGGACCAATAGTTGTATTCCCTAACTTCACACTTATATGGCACCTAAATCATGCCACGTCAACACATAAAATTAATGTTGATGGATAGTTTAATGTGTCAACTTTCCAATTCTAGATTTTGGACATATAAAATGGCATTATAGACCCATGGTTTTGATTTCCATTCAAGGGGTCATTATGTTGCCATTTTGGAGGTCCAACCAATTGGTGATGGTAACATCACCCACAAAAATCTAAGTGAGTGCCAAAATTTTGGAATTTAAACATTGGTTAATAGTGCATAACCCACAGAATGAATACACCTAATTGGAGGTGGAAAGGTATTAACATATTACCACCCTACATTTATTAGCCACTACCTCACATTCAATTAAATTATTGCCCTACTATTTGATGTTGATCTTATCGTACCTTCATCCCCATCAGGTCATCACATTACATGTGCACTAGTATTGAAGGGAAGAAGAGATGGAGGGTTTGGGAGATGAGATGATGGGAAGAGTAATAATTATTTCATGAATGTTTGTTGTTATTTTCCATCATTGCGTATAGGTGAGGTTTTTAATACCTCACTAAGGTTGTGATCCAAATCATTTAAAAAATGCTAATATGGATTTAAATGTTTGTTGAAAATAACATATTTTTTTTGTTCACTTGCCTTCTTTCCTTGTATTATTAAACTGTAGTTACTTTAGTGTAGTTTATCTATGTACCCAACCTTCTCACACCTTTGTCCCCTTCACCCCAATTAGGCTATCAAGTTGCATGTGTGTTGTTATTGAAAGGAAGAGGAGACGGAGGGTTTGGGAGATGATATTATGGGAAGAGTAGTAACCGTTGCATGGTTGTTTGCTATCAATTTCCATCACTACGTACAAGTGAGGTTTTTAATACCTCACTAATGTTGTGACCCAAATCATTTAAATAATTTAAATTTGGATTTGAATGTTTGTTGAAAATAAATAATTTTGTTTGTTTGATTGCCATCATTATTCATATTATTAAACTATAGTTAATTTAAATGTAGTAGATTTGTGAATTGTTAAGAATGAGTTATTTTGACTTACATGTTTTAATGGTAGTGTAAGGTTTTTTATTATTCTGGGCTTCGTTATTTTGACTTATAAAAAAATGGAAAATATGGTGTAGGTCTCAAGATTCACAAAGGCAAATTTCAAGATAGACATGTCTATATTTGTTGGTGTTTTTCAAGACAACCAATCCATGTATTTTATTTAGCTATCATTGCTTACAGGTGAGGTATTTTATACCTCACTAAAGATATGAGCCATAATGGTTTAGGATTTTTGAATATTATTTGCAATGTTTATTAAGAAATAAATATTTTTATCCATATATGATTTGTTCTTTTGGTTCTTGGGATCACATCTACCTATCATTACTTACAAGTGAAGTTTTTAAAAAAAGGAAGGTTTTTTTTTTTTTTAGTATTTTGGATTTTATTTTATTTTTTAGAGTTTTTTTATTGACTTCTACAAAAATAGCGAATTAGGTGTAGGTCTTGGACTTTGATTGTTTGTTTATTTATTTTTGTTGATATGTGAATCATTATATGAGTTCTTTAACTATAGTGAATGTAGTTTAATTTAGTGTTGTCGATCTGTGTCATTTAGAATGAGTGATTTTATCTTACAAAAATTACTTACCATTTAAGGTTAATTTGTGCAATAGATGGAATAAATAATATTGTGACAACAATAAATTGCATGAAAATAATTCATAAAAATAAGCATTTCAACTTTTTTAAAAGGAACCTTTTTTTTAGAATTCTAGGTTTTTTTAATTTTTTTTTACAAAAATGACGAACCAAGTGCAGGTCTCGTACTTTAAATGTTTGTTAAAAATAAATAATTATGTTGATTTGGGAATCACTCTATGAATTATTAAACTATAGTGAATGTATTTTAAATCATTTTGAATGAGTTATTTTGGATTGCAAAAAATACTGACCATTGAATGTTAATTTGTGTAATAGATGGCATGAATAATATTGTGAGAAAAATCAATTACATGAATGCAATTAATACAAATAATAATTTCAATTAGAGTATGAATTACATTCAAAAAAGTATCAATGACATGATATCATATTCCAATTGTATAACAATACTCAAAAATTTAAATGCAAAAACCATAGGAAAACCATTCTTGGACTTTGCAAAGGCACATTTTAGGAGAGCCATGCCTCTATCCACTAGTGTTTTTCAACACAACCAATCCATAGATTTTTTTAGCTATTGTTGCTTATAGGCAAGGTATTTTATACCTCACTAAGGCTATGAGATTTAATAGATTTTATACCTCATATTGTCATTGACGATGCCATGATATCATATTCCAATTATATAAAAATAGTAAAAAATTTAAATGTGATAACCATAAGATAATATTATTTATATGATATATAATTTACATAACATAACATAGACATGACTAGAAAAACTAAGTTGGAAAGTAAGGATTCTATTTCATACTTGTTCATTACAACAAAAAACCTTTGTCGAGTCTTTAAAATCAAGACAAAAAATTGCATAGTTGTAATTTTTTAATAAATTATTTCTTTATGACAAAATCTTGCATACTTTATATTTTTCAAGAACTTGCTCCATCAACTCTTCGCTATTGTGGTTTTTACTAGCATTGATGTTTTTGGAGTGTTTATCATACCACCTATCAATGCTTGAAAATTTAGTGCTTGCCCTTGTTGATAACATGTCATTTGCAATTGATTAAGTGGACTTCCTAGCTGATAATTTCTTGAGTCTGCATAGGAAGGAGCATAGATGTTGATCATTCCATCATAATTGGATGTTGATTTGGAAAAGGATTTTTCATGTTTTTTAACCTTCTTTATTTTTCCATCTCTTTCAATGGTTTCTCATACTTCCTCATATTTTTATAGTGCTATAAAAATATGAGGAATTATGAGAAACCATTGAAAGAGATGGACAAATAGAGAAGGTTAAAAAACATAAAAAATCCTTTTCCAAATCAACATCCAATTATGATGAAATGATCAACATATATGCTCCTTCCTATGCAGACTCAAGAAATTATCAGCTAGGAAGTCCACTTAATCAATTGCAAATGACAGGTTGTTATCAACAAGGGCAAGCACTAAATTTTCAAGCATTGATAGGTGGTATGATAGACACTCCAACAACATCAATGCTAGTAAACATAATAGCGAAGAGTTAATACAAGTTAACACCTAGTTCAGCCCCATCCTTAATCTAATTTGGTTGTCTTATTTGTGAAGGTAGGTGCAACCCCTCTCTAAGAACATGTTATTTAACCTCAGACACATTCATGCCTTGACCAATTTATTTCATTTGGTTTACATGGGTAACTTAGCTAATAATTGGTACAATGTGATGTGCAATGTCATTTTTAACTATTACATCTGATTTTTGAAGCTAAACAATTACATCTATCTTGTCCTCTCCATATACATCCAATCACATGATGTATTAAATTTCAGTCTCATCATATTCATTTACAACTTCATAGGCTTAACTTGGTACCATGTATTCTAGAAGTGCCTGTCTATTCAATGGCCATATACCTATCCTCTTAAATCTTAACTTTATATTTTTTTTAGAAAATACATTTTTGAAAGCTATGTTGCCCAACTCAGCCAAGTTAGACCTATTGATTTTAATATTGTGATTTCAAGCCAGCCAATTTGACCTTTAACATTTTAAATATTTTTAAAATAGGAAGAGTACACTTACATCCAATGATTGTAGTTTAGGGGAAGTGTGGGATGGTAAAGTAATAAGACCAATTCCCAAACTGCTAGCCTCTTCTACGTTTCCATATCTATATGACTCCCATGACCATAAAAAATCAATAGGTGCCTATTAGAAGGAGAAACTTACTTGGTATGGTCATCTAGAAATGGTGTAGCAAAATGATATAAAGTTATTTTGTCATCCAAGCATTCTCTTGGGCTGCCATACATGCACCTAGTTTGCAACATGAAAGGTAGTTATTTAGCTATCTTTTTCCATTGAATAGATATAATCTATGAATTCTTTACCTTACTATATTAACACAAACAAGAATGGTGATCCATTCCATGCTCTTTGTAATTATGTGATGAACACTTCGACATCCTCTTTTTGATATGATGCGTATATCAGTGTTCTTGCTAGCCTAACAATTTTGTTTCATCATAGTTCTAAGTTTTTTAAGGTCCATACTGGTTAGCTTCATAAACTTTCTCCAAGTTATTTTAAAATTCATCTATAATGGGAGTCCTTAGTTGGAATGCTCTATCTCTATCCAAGCCTTCCGTTGGTCTAATGGAAAAGTCTAGGTGCCTCTTCTTAAAGCCACACTACCAAGAATTTCCAGGCATTCCATCCTTGAAAGGGTTGGGCCTATTTTGACATATATGGGCTACATATGACTTGATTTGTATTATTTCTAGTCCACGATCGATTTATTCCATATATTTTTAGCACTAAACAACCTCTAGTTATTCCTCCTCTGAAAAAATCGTTGGTGGGTGATTTTTTTGGTAGTTGTAATACCCAAAAATAGTAGGTGAGTGTGGCTACAAGGATTCCCCACTTTTTTCCATAGCTTGAGTGGAGTACCATTATTTTCCACATCCCTCATATCATATTCCATTTCAATTATGGTTCACTTATTATGGATGCATAACTTTTTACTTGACAAAAGACCTATTGTCACATGTGTAGTAGTGTGAGATTCTTTGTGTGAATTTACTACTTTTCCACCTCTTGAATTTACAACATCCACTCTTCTTCCTCCTTTTGTATTCAGCCTTGTCTTATGAGATTTTCTCATTATATTTTAAATTATCATTCTATTGGCATAATAAAATATGTGAAAGTTAATAACATGCATTATAAATTGATAAAAGGTTAACATACACAAATAACTCATTACCTTACACTTCCATTAAAACTTGTAAGTCAAAATAACTCATTGCAAATGATTCACAGATTGACTACATTGAAATTAAATATAAAATAAGAATGTGAGGAATGATGTCAAGCAAACAAACAAAATTATTTTATTTTCAACAAACATTTGAATCCATATTAACATTTTTAAAATGATTTGGGTCGCAACCTTAATGAGGTTTAAAAAACCTCACCTGTAAACAATGATGCCAACTGATGGCAAATAGTCCTGCAAGGACTTCTACTCTTCCAATCATCTCATCTCCCAAACCCTCCATCACCTATTAATTTAAACAAAAATGCTCATGCAATGTGATGGCATGATGGGGATGAATGGTGGATGAAGGTGTGAGAATGCCAACATCGAATAGTATGGCGGTTAGAGAATTGAATGCAAGGTACTAGGTAATAATTGTAGCATGATGAAGCATTAAGGACTTATCACCTTAAACCAAGTGTATTAATTTTTTGGTTTACGTGCTATTAAATAGAGTTTAAATACTCAACTTTTGGTGCCCACTTATATTTTTTGGGTAATGTTACCATCACAGAGTGTTCATTCTATGGGTTGCACATTATTAACTAGAATTTAAATGCCCAAAATTTGGCTCCCACTTAGACTTTTGTTTGTGATATTACCATCACCACTCAGTTGGACCTCCAAAATAACACTATAATTACCCCCTGCACAATAATCAAAACAATGAGTCTATATTACCATGTCAGATGTTTAAAAACTAGAATAAAAAAGTAGACGTGTCAAGCTATCCATCGTGTCAATTTTAATTATGAGAAAAATTATATATGTATGTATGTATGTATATGGGCATATATATATATATTCTTTGGATAATGAAAAATAAGCATTATAATTAACACTAGGATGATCCAATGAATCTAAGAGAATAAGATGATAATGGAATAAAAGGTGAAGTTTTGATTGTTAAAGAAAATTATGAGAGAGCATGTATAAAATATATAAAATTAGATGAAAAAATATAAAATAGTGAATAATGTCTTCTGTTTACTTGATATTTGCTTACTTTCTTGTTTTTGGTGTAGTTGATGAAATGTTTTAAATTTTTTATAAAAATTGACCAGAAACCTTTTTTTTACTTGCTTGTTGTTGGTGCTATTAATTAAATGCTATATATTTTTTAGAAAAATTGTGAAAAAATAGTGGTATGGGAATAATAAAACATAATAAGGATTATTTATATAGGCAATTAGATATTCAAATTTGAAAACTCTTATGATCCATGGACTTGCATCCTATTGGTTCATTTAATTTGTTTTGGATTGATTTTAGATTGATTTTGGATTTTTTTCAATTATTTTTAGTTTGCATTGTGGAATTTAGTGAGTCTTATGTCTATTTTCAATTATGTGGTACACCAATTAGAACAAGGATGGATTGATTTTCATTTTTTAATTATTTTTACAGTGTCATAAAAAGTTTGGTGAGCCTTATGTCTATTTTGAATTATGCAAGTACATCCATTGGAGCAAGGGGTGGGAAAGATGTTTAGTTTCAATGATTTTTATTTATAAAACTAAAAATAAAGATAAAGTGGATGTATTTTTGTATAAGTTTTATCTTTTAAAATAAAAAATAAAGTTAAAGTAGATGTATAGTTGAACAAGTTGTTTGAAAGTTTGTACAAACTGTTGTATCTAGTTGAAAGGATTGTGACATATTATGTTTGATAATCAATATATAATTTATATTATTGAAGTCAATTTTTGTATTTATAAGTGTATTTCTAATATTGAGAATTTTGTAGTTAATATGTTATGTATTAGCAATATCTTATGTACACTATTCAGATTTTTTATGAATGAGTACAAAAATTTAAAGTTTAAATATTGGGTACAAATGTCTTTATAATTAATGAAAAAATTATCTACCTTAAATTCAAAAAATGTTTAAGACTTGGGCTCTCTACCCTCAAATAATCTCTCAACTTTTGCACCCTACTCAAATAACTCATCTTGTCCTCTAGTCACTTTTACTACCTCATATTCTAAAAATTATGATGTCTATGAAGCCAAGCTCAAAGTGGAACCACTTTCGAGAAAATAAAAAGATAGCAAGCTTTCAACTTAACCAACCAAACTACATGGATGTGAATGACTAAAAAAACTTTGGTCTAACAACCTCCTCATGTTTCAAGCATTCAAAACCATAAACCCAACTAGTTGGTAGCGATTTGCATGACCACACGATACATGTTATCCTTCCCTCTTCCTTTGAAAGTTAAATCCCTTGATTCAAACCTCAATGTCTCCTACCTCCACCCTCATATTTGTCCCCCTAACAAGTCTAGAGATAATGGTTAGATGCCAAAAATTAGTCGTGCCTCAAGAAAAATACAAAGTAAACTAATTAAGAATAGTGAGTAGGAAGATGTGGATATAGCATTTAAATTGGATTAATAGATGCTACCCATCTATGTAGTAGATCTAAAATCTTGGTTGGCTAAAACCACTTAGAAAGAAAGAGAAAATAAAATTTGGTAGCCCCGTACAAGACTCCAATAATAACAAGTTTAAAAATAGACCACATCTTCATTTTAGAGGTTTTCCCCAATATTCAAACTTAGCATTCCATATTATTTTACATGGATAAAACCTCACTAAAGCTTCTTTCATGCACCAAAAATAAACCCTTAATGATTAGTGAATTTTTTGTTTTATCTCACACAATTAAATTTTGATATTTTTTTAGATGTTTGGATTAATTGAAGAGCACCTCTTGAAGTGGGACATGGGGGTGGGCCTGGGTCCATAATATCTTGGGTGTGTTCCACTTGGTTCACATGGAGAAGTGCGACCCCTACCTTAATGTGTTCTCATGGCTACTTATTGAAAGTGTCCAATGGGCCCAATGGGAATGAAACCTAGATAAGTGATTACAAACTACTTCTTAGTAACCACTAGAAAAATATCACAATGTTATTGTTTAGATAAGATATCCCATTTAATGTCACATTATGATCTATTATGGGTGTGATGTGTTATGGTGCATTGTGATGTTTTTATCATTTAATTTTTGAGGATTTAGTGGGTAGGTGAGATTATTAAAGAAAGAAGGAATATCCAATGCCTATATAAATTTACCCCTACACTTTCAAAAATCATTTAGAAGATTATGAGGTGATAATCCAAAGTGTGGTATCCAGGTATGCTTTTAGTAAATATTTGTGCATAGATTTGGGTAGAGTTGAATGGTTGGACTATGTCCCTATGTGGATTGGGTATTATAAGACTATAGGTTTTTGTAAGCCTGAAAGTTGTATTTGTGTGAGTTTGGGTGTGTGTAAATATATCATTAAATAGATAAAGATTTTTTTCATTATATTTAGTTACATTATTATGGGCTACACAATATCAAACATTTTTTCATTGAGACCCCTAAGTGTGACTACATAGTTTGGTATCAAAATAATGAAATAAAACTCCAGTTTTATAGAGAAAATGTTAGGTGAAGATGGGCATATAACATAGGTGATAACATGGTATGATATGCATAGGTTTATAAATAATGGTGAATAAACATGACATGACCAAAGAGAGTGGCAAGACTAGGCACAATAGTCGTAAATGTATCCATAAGGATTGAAGAGATCATGGAAGTGATGTGAGTCATGCAAAAAAGAATGGTGGTAGTAGATGAAGATAGAAGGAGATAATTCATCTGGAGGGATGATGTGAGAATGTAGAAGTTGAAATGAAATAAATAGATGAGGAGGATAAAGTGGGGCTAGTACATGAACAACTGGATGGAGGAGAAGATATTATCATCAAAATCTATTTCAAATATTGGAAGTGGATCACAAATGGATTTTTCATGTTTCTCAAGAATATTAAACTTAGTAAAGCTATTAGAATTCCTCACAAGGATCGAGGAGTACTTGATTTTGATGAAGTATTGTATGAGTACAAGGTAAAAGTTTTGTAGAATAAGTTAAAGTAACATGTATATCTATGGTTAAAGGAGATATACGTTAAGAGAAATAAAAAAGGTAAAGAAAACATTTCCCAATAGGAAACACTGATTATGAAGCTAAAGGGAAATTTTTACTTAGATATTATCATTTGAATCTATTGAAGAGGTTGAAAAATATGTGACAAAATAAGTTGAGAATGAAAGAGTAAATGAAGGATTTCCTCAAGATCACTATCTATGATGGCCATAGAGAGGGACCAAGATAATGTGGCACAATACATTAATTGACTATGATGGGTTATTAAAAACAAGATCAACATAATGAGCCTTTAGATATAAAAGGAGGTAAATCAACATGTGCTAAGAGTAGAGGAAAAGTTGTAACATAGTCAACATATCTTGAGAGCCAAAGGGAAGCTCAGTATTGGTAGAGAACAATAGATGTTTGAGAATTGAAGTGAATAAAGTGTGATCACTATGCAATCACATCAAGGTAGAGGAGGATCTACTTCTGTGTGTGGAATAGTTAGTTTCAATAGAGGAAAAGAAGTAAGGTTCATAGGAACATGCTTTAGGTGTGGGGAATTTAGAAATAATCCAAATAAGTGATATTATGTATATACTTATGGTGGGAAGAGAGGGAGTGGTGGTAGAAAGGAAGTCCTAAAAGCAAACGTAGATACCATGGAGTAACTTGAACATAGAGAGAAGCATGAGCAAGGAAGGAATTTACTTGAAACAAGAAGAGTCTTTAAGGTCATATGAAAGAGAAAGTAGGCAAGTTAGAGAAGAAATATTTTCTAGACCAAGTGAAAGACAAGATGTAATTTCTATATATTTTTGGTGGATAGAAAAGTATGGATAATCTTCTCTCCATAGAGATGGTGATGAAGTTGGTTTTGGTGTGAAAACCACATCCAAGGCCTTATAGAGTATCCTACTTGCTATAGGGTTTGAAAAATGTTGTGAAAGAATAATGCAAGGTGGAGATAAAAATATGAAGATACATGGACAAGGTGTTAAGTGACATACTACTAATGGACACATTTTTTTTTGGGAGATGCTATGAAAGTATAAATTTGAATTGATGTATAATAGAAGAGTGAATATTTTTCATGTGAAGAAGGATGGATGAAGTTATTTTATAAATTCAAGGAGTAATTTATTAGGGAAGAAGATATAGAGTATGTAAAGATGAAGAGGGATGCTATGTAGAGGAAGGAACGTGAGGGTGAAAAACACAGGAAGCCTAGAGTGATTTAAGAGGTTAATGTCATAGTGAAGAGGAATAATGGATTGAGAAACATAGATAAAGGAGGTTGACCTAAAGAGAGTGGGAGTTATCAGAATAGAAAATTAAATAAGACCTGGTGGAGGAAGAGTGTTTGTGGCCTAGTTTGTAACTACGTAGAGTCAAAGGTGGAAATTATCCCACATTGCACAAGGATGCACCAAGACCTTTGAACAAGTTTGAAAGGGTGGTTATAAAACCTATTTAGAGTGTATAAGCATCGTGCTCATGCATTTTTATTACCCAAGATGTATGATGTAGGATAATTTGGGTTCAAAAGTGATCTTTCATCAACAAAAAAAACTTAGCATAGAAATAAGTAGTTTACATAAGTGCACATTTTTTTCTTTGCATGAAAGCCCTTGGAGTTTATTCATAGTATATGTACATGTGCATAATTTATTCCATGTAGCATGTTGGTGCACACGACTAAAATTTTTAGGGGATTCGATTGAGGTCTATCTAGTTATGTGCAAGTTTGAGATTTTTTTATGTGGTAACTTTATGTTGGATCTTTGTGAAGTCTTGAAATGCTTGATTTCATGTGCACATTTATGTTTCTCAAAATATTGTGATATTTTATGAGGAAGTTTTGGCACACATCAAAGTAATTTTAAAATGTCTTGTGTAACCCACACATATATTACTCTATGTGACTTCAGTTTGTTCATCACTGTAACTAATCTTTGTAAGTTTGGATCTATATGCAACATATGTATGGATCACTAATTATTGTAATCAAGTCATTATAAATTATTAAACATTATATTAAATTCCAAGAATCAGACAAGGTTTTTATTTAAAGGAGAGAGTTTATTTACTGTCATATTGTGATGTATTATGCGCATGATATGTTATGGTTGATTTTGATGTATTATGTGCATTTAATGTTTGATACATTAGTGGGTAAGTGAAGGCATTAATGTAAATAGGTAGTTCCTTTTCCTAAATAAAGTAACCCCACACTTGTGAGAATCATTCAGAAATCCATTGGATGACAGTCCAAAGTGTTTCCTTTGGGTGTGCTGCATGTATAAATACATGAATGGAAATGGGGAGGGTTGAAGTGTTAAATCACATCCCTACATGGAATGGGTAGTATAACAATATGATGTTTTATAAGCTTGTTGGTTATTTTTGCATGATTTTAAAAGTGTGTAAATCTCCCATTAAATAAATAATTATATGTTACTCTTTGTATTTTGTTGTGTTATTATGGGTTACATGGTATATGACATCTCTTCATTGATAGTTTTAACTATAACCACATTTGATTCTTTGTAGAGTATACAACTAAAAAAATCAGTATTGATAATTTTGTAATGGAGAAAAATAAATGCTCCTTGAATCAAGCAATGGATTTCTCTAAATTTATTAACAAAAGGGAGGTGGAAATTGTACCCACCCTGAATTCAGTTGAATGCAACATCATTGAACAAACAAAACCATACAAAAAAAATAAAAATTTCAGTTGAACGCAACATCATTGAACAAATAAAACCATCTTCTCACCAAAAAATAAAAATGTACATTTTTGTGAAAAACTATAACCTGATGTTATGTGTTGGTTACTCCATGAAGTAAAATATCAGTGCATAGAACCTAGATTTATTAGATAATACAATTCCTTTCAAGGAAAATATTTTCAAGGTCCTAATGCAGACCCAAGCATTCAACTATATTTTCCATTCTATGAATGAATGGACAAACTATAATTCAAGATATTTACTTTTAGGGTTTCACACTAATTCTAGCAGAGTTTTAAGCAGATAAACTTTAAAAGAAAACATTTTCTTAAGAGAGGAAATAAGGATCAATATTAAATTTTTATCTAGATAGTTAAAAAATCTTCCCTCATTTATATCAAATAAATTTTCATTATCCATTCCAAGACTACTTTAACAACTTAACTGCTTCATATTACTTTCCAAGGTTCTACCCCAATGACACAATGTTGCAATGATTTTAAGGAATTTAAAATAGTCTTGTGAAAAGAGTCTATCTATACCTAGTTTATCCAGTTCAACTCCTTTAAAACCACATTCTTGATTTCTCATCAAAGCACGAGAAGAAGGAATACAAACTTGAGTGTCTGCTAAGAGATAGAAATGGTTCAGAATAAAAGAAGTTTACTAGCTGATTTATAAGGAAAATCCACCAAATAATTTTTGTGTGAAACATTTTATCTTTTGTTGGATGCAATTGATGCTTTTGTTTTTTATTCCTGGAAACCACCAAGGGCTTGTGAAGATGTTTTTAGCTCCCTTCTTTCTATTGTATCATATGCAAGCCAATTCTTACGGGTCTTGCTGCTTCATCACAAAGTACTTGTGTCAATGACACACGCTCAAGCAAGGGCTTATTTAGATGCTAAATAATTGTGCTTTGTAGGTCGATACTCTGGGAAAAGATAAAGGTGATCTATTTGAAAGCATGAGAAAGACTCATTGTGACAATTTGTTTTGGTTAGAACAAGGATCATGCACTAACATAATCATTCATTCTTGCTTTAGCTGAAAACATTTGATAGAGTGTGGACTATGATGAGCATGCTTGTTATTAGTTAGACATGGGAGAGATCTCCCTACCTACGATATTTTCAGGGGTCATTTCATAATTGATTATGAAAAAGTTTCACTGTTAATCAAACCTAAAGCTTAGGGGTGGATTCATGAACATGAAAGGTTGAATTATATAATATGTGGAGTCTCATAATATGTAAACAAATTCTTAACTATTTCATTGTAGATAAGTGTTCCCTTTCGATTCAATTTATCATCCTCCCTATACGTATTTCCATATCAATAGTAATACTATGTGTATTCTTCAATTTAAAAAAAACAAACATTCTAAATTAATAAATCTTAAGAAGAAGATAGTTTGGGGTACAATTGCACAAGAATGAATATTGTGGTGGTATTGCATTGGCATGGATGCGTTATTTTATATGGTTCCTTTTTAGGACTCAATGAGATTTTATGGTAAGACACTAAGCAAGAGAAATCGTAAGGGAATGTAACTAGATAACATTTTGTTTTTGTTTCGTGGGATTTTATAATTTTGGAGAGTGCAACTCATTTCCAATTTTCTATGTTATCAGATTCTCAAAAATCCTTCACCATACTCAAACTGGAATGTTTATGGTATTGATCTTGGTTTAGTTCGTCGTGTAAATGTCTTAGGTTATTTAGAAACATTGGGTCCTGCCTCAAAATGTTTTTCAATTACCTGCTTAGTCTTTCTGGGACCGACACACAATAAGGGTATAATATTTTGAACTATGAACTATGAATCATAAATCATAAATCATAATTTGTAAACATATAATATTTTGAACTATGAAGTGTTTTGCTAATTTATATTTGTTTTATTATTCTGATTAAGATGAACCCATCTTTAAATTAATGTGAAATTCAGTCCAGATATATTAGGAGGTCCATGTCTTCCCTTGGCTTATAAAAGATATAAGAGGATGCAATTTACCAAGAAAACCAAAAAAGACCCAACCAAAAGAAGTAACAATAGTGAAAAGAGTAACAATCACATTTGACTAGTACGGGAATCAACTGGTTTTAACTAGACCAAAAAACCAGCTTAGACTAATAAAGAAAGAGGCCCATGTCTCAAAGAAAATCCTCGAGGTTCCCAAAAAACCCGTGGACTGAATTTGGATAGATCGAGAACCATCCTAGACATAGCAGGAAGTCTAGATCTCCAAAATCAAACAGAAAAAGAAAAATCTTATGGAGTCCACAGCGAAACACAAAACCAACAAAACACCACTAAAAATAAAACAAAGGGATTGAATACAACACAACAGAAAGTTTGAATCTCAAAAAAAAAAAAAAAAAAAAAAAACCATTGAAAAAGTACACAAAAAAGTAGCATAAAAAAAACATAAAAAAGTAACTCAATGCTAAACAAAGGGCCCAAATCCCCCCCCCCCAAACAAATTTACAAATGAAACGAGACCCCATCAAGATCCATAGTACCATCCAGAAAAGGATTCCAGGGCAAATCCACAACCAATGAAATATCCATAAAAGTATTTTATCAAGGAAAATGTTGCCAATTAGTATATTTGAAGAAAAATAGTGCAACAATTGGGAATGAGAAAGACTCTCATCTGTCCTGAACGATGCCCCGAGAAACGATCTCTCAAATATTGAACACAAACAGAAATCTGAGCGAACCGAAAACATGCATAAGATTCCTCCTTATCGTCTTCACCAAGTGTTTCTTGCATGATATTTTCTCGAAAGGGCAGACATACCCAAAGAACTCCTTGATGCCAGCCATCTGTCTCGGCCTAAATACAGAGAAAATAACCGCACTTAAAGCATATTTGAATAAGAAAGAATCAGGATCTACATACACTCCCGCTTTGCTCCAGAACCCACATGAACAATCGCCAGAACCCCGACAAGGATCACCAGGTATTCTTAAAGCGTCCCATCACCATTTCTGAAACCTCCACTGAATCCGAGAAGAAAAACCAATTATAAACAAGTTAGAACATATGGGTTTTTGACCTTGGTCTCATCAACGAGGGAAGACCACTTCCAGACTGGTGCGAGTACCCATACACAAAATCAATATTAAAATTATTTTTCTCTATTTTTTGGTATGATTCTTGTATTCTATATACCGTTTTTTCCACAATGAAAACATAACCAATGTCCCAAAAATATATTAGAGTTCCACGTACCTGTACCTGAACCTATACAAGTTCCCATTTCTTGGAGATTTAGACATTTTCTTATTCTTAACACTTTTGAGTTAATCCTCTGGCACTTTGATTTTCCATTTCCAACACTAGCACATTTTAATCCAATTTAGAGGTCAAAAAGAATGTTTTCGTGAAATCTTTTATTATTCTCTGATTTTGGAAGATATTCAAAGAATGATAAATGAGCATAGAATGAAGATGGCATGTGAACGCATATTCATTCTAATTTTTTTTGGAGGTAGATGGTAATCAAAGAAAAAAAAAAAGTTTGTATAGTTCTGGGTTTAAATCGTGTATCTTTGTCGGTGCTTTCAAGAAATTTTGTTGGTCAACAGGTTCATATGTTTTCAAGCTATTTTTTTTTTCTCTTTTATGCCTTTTATTTGTTAAGTTCAGTTCCATATATGATCAAATAAAATTTTGCGATACATTCACTCAGTAGATGAAGGTTGGAGGACTTTATTAAATAAGGTAAGAAGAATTGATTTTGGAAGTTATAAATTTGTAAAAAATAAGTAATATAATAAATAAATATTGTTTAAATAAAATTTTAGATTATTCCAATGAAGTTTTGTTCATAAAATATATTTTCAATGTGCATACAGAAAATTAAAAGTGTTTTTGAATAGAATTATGTGTCACACCCTTGTTTGCAGATAGATTAGTTTTCTAAATATAATAAATTTAATATGTAGATTATATGGATTTAATTTTGTGGATTTGATTATATGATTTTATATTACTATTTTTCTAAATATGGTGATGGAATAATATTTGTTCGATAATTACGTGATTTATTTTATTTAATGTAATGTGAAGGTTTATGTTATTATCGATATTTGATGTAATTTAATTTTTTTGATATTATATCACGTTGATTGATATTGTTTCTAGTTAATTGTTCGTTTGTTGTTATGAGGTGATTGCAGAATAAACTGCTTTTAAATCAGAGGGAGAGAATCTTTCAAGAAAAGAGAATAAATATAAAATTTTGATATCAGAAAAATAAAAAAACTGATGTGAATTGTTAAACAATATTATGATAACTGACCTAGATACCTTGCTTAAGATGAATGTCCTTATAAAAATATATATTTTACATTATTTCTTTTTGACTTGAAAACTGTTTTTCATCTTTACATATATTACTTTACAATTCATAGACTAATTCATTATAAATCATTAAATCGAATTAGATTAATATTATAAATGAAATATTATTAATGTTGAATTGTGTACTCTGAAAACCTTAATCAATGTAACTTTTCTTCCATATTATACTTAGACGTCTATACTAAAACATATAGTTATAATCGATATAAGTGTCTAAACGATTGTGATGGTCTTAAGTTTGTATCTAAACATTGAATTTTAGATATATTATCATTTAAAAGTTAGAACTTATGCAATATTATAAACCAAGGTCTTTGTCTCTTGAAAAGATTAAATGTTGATTGGGGAAACATCCAAAGATTTGAAAAAGCAGATGGTTGTCTTTATTGAAAGCCGAATTCCATTAAAGTCTAAACAAATTCTTTTGGTTAAAGTTTGAAAATGCCAAACCACCTGGCTAACTACAATTTATTGCTTGAGAGGTGTGTGTGAAGGAATTAAACGATAATTAAAACCTGTGGTTGAACTTGGATGGCTGCAAAGTTGATTTAAGCATGGACTTTTAGGAAAAAAAGGAAAATGGGGTAGGAAGAGAACGATTTTTGTTTTTCACTTTGGACAGAACAAACTGAATTAGAGAGTAGGGGACACTTACGAGGAGAAAGACAATTGCAGGAGTTGGATGCTCAGATCTGCACAAGCTAACAAAGAGAAAATGGAAAATTCGCGTCAGTTCAAGGTAGTTCTGATATCACCTTTGCATTGTAAAGAGTGATATACGTACGTTAAATATTTGGCTGTGTAGAGATTTTATAAACAATTAAACAATCTATTACTATTATATTTGGCTGTGTGCAGCTTTTATTAAATTTTTTTTTATCAATCACTATTTTTATTTTAGGTTAAAGTCTACGTTTTAATTTACAGAAGCTTGGAATGAATTATGCTCCTTGCTATGCTCGAACTACTTGAGAATTGAGAGACTCTAGTGGCGTTGTTTTTATCTATTTTGGAATAGAATATAGTGTGGCTGTCCGTAATTCTTAGATGTTATTATAATACTTCATAATTGTAATTAGTTTTTTGGATTGTGGTGTAATAATTAAAATAGATGTATGGAATAGTAATGATCCATGGTCAAATTCAATTAGTGATTAGATGATTTAAAAAAACAAACTTAAATTGACAGATTGACATAATAAAAATATAGGAATTAAAACCCCACTTGTATTTTATATTAAATGTGGATCTGTAAATCTCACAATTATCATGTCTTCATTACTTATAAATTATCATGTCTTCATTACTTACAAAAAATAATAATAAATAATTACGTATAATTTTTACACTGAAGAATCAGAAATTTAATCCAGCAACCTTAAATTGTCTACTAAATCTCTTGATGATTCTCTTGTATTGGGTAAAAAATAATAGATAATTATTTATTGTTAAAATATTGTAATAAACTTTAAAATCATAATATATATGTATTTTTACTCTCTTTGTAGAAGTCTAACGATCACCTTTAACCTCTAAGTAGCGAATGGAAATTTAATAAATTAGAGTTGTCTCTTCTTTACCTATCACTTCTTGCCAAAGGCAACTGATCGTTAACCTCTAAGTAGTGAATGGAAATTTAATAAATTAGAGTTGTTCTTCTTTACTTATCACTTGGTGCCAAAGACACTAAATCAAAACATTTTATTGTTAGTAGCGAACAATAATTAGCAAGTCTTTTACATAATATGAAAAAAAGGGTTATTAGAGATCCTTTCCCTAGTCATGGTTTGCAATTGTGTTTGTAGGCTTTTTATTTTTTCCATGACTCTGAGAGAATAGTACAATTGTAGTCTATACATCACTTGTTTTTATTATGTAAACCCTTGATTGCTCATTTCAATCCTATTTTCTTGGATTCAATAATTGTTGATGAAGTGAGGAGTAATATGTTACATAGTGGTATGGGGTATTGATGCGCTATGTTATTACCTGGACATTTATTGAAGGCTATTCACATGTTGAATCATGTTTATTTTATGGAGATCAACTATTTTATAGTGTGGCATTAGGGAAGGTTGAGTAGATTGAGGGGTTATGAGTAAATGTATAATGTATGATTGGATAATGAAACTAGAATGATAGGGGACTAGTCTAGTCATCACTATAATTTCATGGGAGTGGGTATGAGTCTTTCTACGGGGTCACCAAAGATTGATTTCAGTGTTTGAGATTATTGGGCATTCCATATTTACGAATTATGATACAATTGAGATCACCTTTTAAATATTGAGTCTTATGGCCACAAGAAAATAATATCCGATATTTTGAAAATGTAGTCATTCCCTTTCCAGATCACCATTCTATACTTTCACTAAAATGGGTTAAGGTTTCTTGTAGTTAAGAACTTGTATACATGGAGAACTCTCTCTCTCTCTCTCTCTCTCTCTCTCTCTCTCTCTCTCTCTCTCTCTCTCTCTCTCTCTCTCTCTCTCTCTCTCTCTCTCTCTCTCTCTCTCTCTCTCCTCTCTCTCTCTCTCTCTCTCTCGGTATTGGTTTTCTACATCTATCTTCTTGTGAAGAGTAGGGCCACTTTCAGGTTAAAAAAGGCGTGTAGGGGAACCAATTAGATTTGTGGTTTGAGGAAAAGCTCTCCAATGATTTTATCTCTCCTAGTTTCATTTTTTATGACTCTAGCATGATCTACAATATTATCTCATTATGATTACATTGATAGTTTTTTAATTTTGTATTCTTTTCCTTTGACACAAGATTGTTTTATTAATTGTAACCTATATTCTTGTAAAGACAAAGAATGATAATGTAGCATCATGAATCTCTTGGTAAGGAATGATAAATTGAATCTTTCACATTTACATTATAAAAGAATGAAGTGTTATCATTTATACCCTATGTATTTCCTATATCAGATGAAAATGTTGAATGAGTTATGATCTTGTATTAATCACATTTTATCTAAGAGAGTATGATAGCTTGCTCTTAATATTTAGTTAATGGAATCCAGAATGAAATTATCAGATTGTTAATGTGATGAGTTTTCATTGATTATGTAAATGGAAATATTATTTGATTAGATTTGTAATAATTTTCCTTTTATGAAATTAGTACGAGTATTTTATTGTTTTATTTATCAATTGAATGATGTTAAATATCTGATTTATATACTTCATATGAACTGATTAAACATTAATTATTTTGATATTTTTTTCTGCATCTAATTTAGATTAGGTTAGGTCTATGGATCGATGGGATTTGATTCTCATCTTTAATGAAATTAATTAGAACTTATGCACAATTTTTTTTTGGTGTGTTTTTTCCAATATCTAACAAAAGGTTTCTTACATTATGTTTTAAAAATAATCTCTGGTAATATTATTCATGAATCTTCCATGCCAAAAACCTATATATAAAAACTAGATATTACATACACACACAGGTACACGTGTGCACCCACACACACACACACACACACACACACACACATTCATCATTCCTTTTAAAAATATATAGAAGATCCTATAGAAGATCCTATTTTAAAATGAAAAAAGTCATTATAAACATAGTCTAATGCATTTTAGATGCTTTCTAATGGACGAATATATTTTAGTTTTTGTTTGGATTTTATCCTTATTTGGCAACACTATGAGGGAGAGAAAAGTTTAGTTTTCAAATACCATCTCTCAAACTTGATTCTCTTAAAGCTATTATACCCAAAATTTCCCATAATTATTAAAACTCATATTTGGCTAGCCCTTTTGTAAATATATACTCAAACTGCTCCCTTGACTTGAAAAATTACATATATCTCCAGTTATAAACAAATATCCTATATTATGGTAGTTATTTCAATGTGCTTTCACCTTCCATGGAAAACTAGGTTTTTCAAACATTATCAAAACACATAATTGTTTCTCCATTTTGTTGTTGATTTAAATATGATAAAATTTTCTCATCCAAATTGGTTGATTAGTTTCTGAAATTGTAGTGCTATATTCAAATTCAACTATATAAATATTAACAATGGGCTATTTTAATAAGCCCATGAAATTGCCACTGGGAAAAAATAAAAAAACATAACTAGAACTATTATTACTATCATCAATGTTACCTTTCCAATCACTAACTATGTATCTAATTAAATAAAAAACATATACTAGTACATATAAAATACCTTGATTCTTAGTCTCATTAGAATATATTAAAATTCTCTTCACATCTTGTGAGTGTCCTTTTGATTTTCCATGATCCTAGATATTAAAATCACTGCAAAAATACTATTAGGCCTTGTAGCTATCAAATACATCAATCTTCCAGCCAATTATTTGTAAAAAAATGAACTTATATTGTTAAAACAATCATCTTTACTTAGGTTTAACTTGTTGCAATAGGTGTTGGTGTTGGTTTAATATACAACATTCTAAAATTCTTCATTGGATCATTTGCATACTTAGTTTGACATAAAAAAAAATAAATCATTTGTTTGATTCAACTCGATACCAATAAAATATTTCATTAAAAAAATATACATCATTTCAAACTCCTTTTTATTATTGATCTCAACTTTTAAATTGAAAATTTTCCATTTCAAGTAAAAATTAAGTCATCTACATATAGACAAACTATTAAAATGTCACATTGTTTGTTTGCTTTGATGTTGAGAGTTGGTTATTTTTTTAATTACTAAATGCATTGTTTAAAAAATATGAATCAATGTGGCTATAAAAATCCTTTGGCACTTTCAAGTTATAAACTTTGTTTTCATGACTTGAATCACATAACCAAGTGTTTATGCCACATACACCTCTTTTTCCAAAAATCTATTCAGCAAATGTTAATCTTACATCCATCTAATCCATTTTTCAATTGTGTTGGGTTGTTGTTTCCAAAATAAATCTCATAGTGTCCAACCTTACTATTGGTGCAAAAAATTCATCATAGTCTATTCAAAGCTTTTGTGAGTACCTTTTGGCAACCAATATTTTCTTGTGTTTTTGAATCCCACCATTTCCATTGTATTTCATTTTATAAACCCATTTAACACCAATTACATCCTTTTTTTCTAGAAGGTTTACTAAATCATAAGCTTGATTTTTCTCAACAACATAACTTTTAACATCCATTTCTTTCACTTTATTTTTATTATTAATTGCATCTTCATAATAAATTGGATCAACCTCTTTATAAAAATAAAAAAGATAGAAATCATCATTTTTTTCATTATGTGTCATGTCATAAATATCGTAGAGGATTCTCATCTTCTTGGGCCTTGAAATGGCTTATCTTATTGCATTTGGAGAAGTATACAAAGGTGGAACAAGGTTATTTTCATTGTTGGATTTACTACTCACTATTAAAGGTTGATCTGAACTATTTTTTTTAAAATTTTATATGTCAATATACTCGAGCTATTGCTCTTATGATTTCGCATTCCAATTTCATTCCTCTTCCTCATTAAACACTAAATATCTATTGATTAAAATTATATTTATAAATAGATTACAAAGTTTGTATGCTTTGGATTGCTCACTGTAACCCACAAAAATATAATTTATCCATTTGTCAATAATATTTTATTTTCTTTTAACATATGTATATATGCAATGCACCCAAAAACTCTTGAATGTGACACACTTTATTTCTTCTTACTCCAAGATTCTTATGAATTTTATTTTTAAACACTTTGTGTTTGGAAATGATTTAATAAATAAACAAAACAAGCTACAGATTCAACCCAATAATGATTTGGAAAATTATTTACCCTTAAAATTCTTCTTTCCATATCCATTATTGTTTTATTCTTTCTTTTAACAACATTATTCTGATGTGGTGTGTAAATCTCTACCTAGCCTCACCTTGCCTTAGGCCCATGGTTAAGTTTTAATTGGGGCTGGACCCATTGATTGAGATTATTTTATATGAGTGTGATCATGATTCATTTTGTGTACCCATATAATATTTAATATTTGATAATGAGAAAAGATATTTGTCATGGTTGTGATAGATAAGCATTTGATTATTATTATTTTATTGATATTCCTCATACTATAGAGTTACCATGATGAGTTTGGTTAATGTGCAATAAATAAGGGTTTTCAAATGGATTCAAATTTTATTTATATATTGATGATGAGATTAGTGGGTAAGGATTTACATTGAGTCTAATGAGTAGTCATCTAATTCTATGCAGTAAGAATGGGAGATCTAACAAGGGACATCCATAAGTAGGCATGGACCTCGATAGCGAGATTGGTGATGGAACTCACCTTATATGTAGTTGGTTATGTGGAAGATTAACCACATGGACACTTGACACCTTATGACATGGTGGCATAAATACAATCAAAGAATTATGATTTATTATGGACTATTCTTCACCTAACCATTGGGTAATATAAAGATGCTTCATGGATACTAAGGTGTAAATGTGACAAAGTGAAAAGGGAAACATAATTATATACTAAATTTTTGATCTCTATTTAGTGAAAGATGTAAATTATTATTGAGTGAACCATAAGCCATGTAGTGGAAACCATGGTGGACAAATATTTAGTAGTGAACTAAGATAAATGAATGCCACATAATATGATTATGACAAACTATAGACACACAATTTGAATTATATAACACCTATCTTATATAGTTAAAAATACATATCATGGCTATACCATCAACTTATAAACCTTCTTGCTAATAAAAGGCTCGTATTTTATATCTCTTTATGCTTATTGCTTATCTCTTTGTTTGACCAATGTCATTCTGCTAACCCAAGTCTTCTACTATTGCTCATAATTTATAAACCTATTTATCTTCTATCTCTACAAGTTATGGATCTATACTTATTTTTCAGCTTTCTAGACACTTATGTCTCAGTCAGACACCTACATCGATGCAAGTGTCATGTGCCAACACAAGTGCCCATTGCCTTAAATCATCAAAATTATAAATGGTAATGTGTCCCTATGGTCATCTTAAGTAATTTAATATGAGATGTTTCTAAAAGGGATTGCTATGTATGTATGATACATATATATGTATTTATATATGTATGTATGTATACACACATATACATATATGTATATGTACATATACATATATGTATATTTACATATACATATACATATATGTATATGTACATATACATATACATATATGTTACATATACATTTATGCATACATATATAAAATCAAATCTGATTCATTCCTCACCTAGGAAATTCATACCTCTCACAAAGTAACTTACCAAAATCATTCAAGCGAGCAAAGCTTCCCTATTTTATCCTATTTACATATCAGTCATAGGGACAATCCATCTATAAGTTTGAATTACTGAAAGAGCAAACCATGAGTCATACTTTACAAGTTACAAGATAGGTCACTATTGTACTTGCTTTTCACATATATCACCCTTGTGAACACACAAGACAACACATTAGGGGAGAACTGCATTAGTCTGAGGCCCTCTTTGTAGTAGTGACTATGTAGGTAATACCCAATAATAGAGAGGTCTTTAGGTTTAGCTTAACATAATAATCCCACTAACCTATTTTTTTATCAAGGTCACTATGAAGATTAAAATAAAAGTTTTAGACGATTTGAAATGAGTGATAACCACTGATACAAATATGAATGCACTAGAGTGAAGATAACACAAAACCTAAAATATTCCAAGTGATGGCATTCAGATTAAGTAGGCATTCTGTATTGAACACATGCATCCAAGTCAGACAGAAGCATCAATGTAACCATCCAAGGTCGATAAAAGTGTTTGAGACCATAGAGGTCAAATTTCCAAAATTTGATGACGGATCCATAATCTAGATCCAGTATGTTTTTAGTCTATTCCACATTAGATTTGCATGCACATAGAAAACCATCTAAGTACCCTTTTTTTCTATTTATTGAAATATAAATCACTAATTATACTTATAATTATTAGCATATCTCATCATTTAAATTTAGAATACTATTTGTCTAAGTTTACAATTAGTTAACATGTTATACATATGTTTATCACCCTTATGCTTATTCATTTCTATATTCTTAACCCTATACTATTTGACCCATCTCAATTTAGGGTTAAACATTTTATGAACCTGATATTTGAACATCGTTGTTCCATAATATTTTGATATTAGATATTTGTTTCCAACTTTGTCCTAATTTTTGCTTTCCTTATCTTCCTCATCTTGAATAATATTTATTATTTTGATGAATATGATTATGAAAATCTCCAACTTTCTATCAAGGAAGGGGTGAAAATTGATTACTTTTGTATTCTTCGAAGTGCCAAAGCTTACAATCTCAAATATTTGAATGGTTATAGTTACCATCCCTCTAACTAGGTCCATGTTATCACTCCTTCAAAGGGTAAGGTAGATGGTGTATGTATGCATATTCAATATGAAGCACCAAGGGTTTATGTTTGTGAAGCCCTAAAAGATAAAATCACATGATATAAGTAAGTTGATAAAATAATTACAAAATAGAATTACATACATGCAAAATCCAAAACATGCTTGTGTTAATCATGTGTTTGCATCGTCGTCTATAAATGTTATTCCTAACACATTTTCTTATCTGAATGAAAAGGTACAAAAAAATACGTCTAAAACTTGCGATTCAAAAAGTGACCAAAAGGATACTAAGATTCCAAGTGAAATCCTAAAAGAGATGTTTAGAAAAAAAGTAATCCAACTACCTCCCCTACATCTTATAAGGAGATCTAAATACTAATGTGCGTATGATAGAATGCATGGGAAACATACTTATTATTATTTTGCATTGAAGAACCAAATATGAAAGATAGATGTTAGTGGTGATCATATCATCAATACATCAATCAAGAAAACCATTCCCATTATGAGTAGATATCCTAAAACACAAATTTCAAAATAATAAATATGGGTACCAAAGATTAATTCAAAAGAAAAACATTTGAAAATGCATAATTTAGAGCAAGAACATATTCAAAAGGCCAAGCTAGAGGAAGATATGTTACAAAAAGATCAAAAAGTAAAAGAACATATTACATCTTCTCCTAGTGTTCATGAAAATATACACGATTCTTATCTAGTCCATAATGAGATGCAGGTTCCTAAAAAGGTCTAACAAACAAATCAATGGATTTACGAAAAGGTCCGTGATAAAAAATATTTTCCATAAAACTAAATGCTAAAACAATGAGACATTATAAACATGTACATGAGTAACCATAGTAAAGAGACCACTAGATGTGGATTATGATCATTTTATTTTCCCCAATCAACATCTAAAAACTCATCTCCCTCAAGTATGAGATTCTAACTAGTGTTTCGGTTGTTTTTTACATCTGTAATTTATTTAGTGCTAACTTGTGCTCCATTCATAGCATATATAGGGGAAGAATATGACAAGGTGAGGTGTGTAAACTTGTTAGATAATGGAGGAGGACACTAAAGGGGCCCAATTACCATAATTCATGGGAGGATGAGAGAAATCATCTTGTTTCACTAATAAAGGTGTGTGCGTACACAATGGTGACCACCCAGGTCGATTGTGAAGGTAACCGGGGGAATGAATCCTCTTTCATATATATATATATATATACACACACACACACACATACATATACATATACATATACATATACATAAACATATACATATACATATACATATACATATACATACATACATACATACATGTGTGTGTGTATCTACACATACACACATGCACACATACATATATGATAGCTGCGGGGAATGAAACTTGAGATATTATTGGAAGAAAGCAACAAGATCTGAAGGTCCATTAGTTGGCCAATCTCTGGAGGAATACTGCCTCTAAAATTGTTCTCCTTCATCACCAACACTCTTAGCTGTGAAAGATTTCCAATTGATGTTGGTATTTCACCTTTAAATAAATTATGCCCAATATCAAGAACCTGCAACTTTGAACAATTTGCTATTGAGGGAGGGAATGGTCCTGTCAGCTTATTACTATGAACAACTAACAAATACAAATTGCTTAGCTTACTGAAATCATGCGGTAAGCTTCCTTCCAAACTATTAATTCTCAGATTTAGGACTCGAAGGGGAGAGCAATTGGACAAGCTTTCAGGGATGATTCCTGTCAGCCTATTATTTCCCAAATTTAGGACTTGAAGGGAAGAGCATTCAGACAAGCTTGCAGGAATGATTCAGATTAAATTGTTTTTTTCAAGATTTAATATCCAGAGTTGAGATAAACTGCCCAAGCTTGGAGTTATATTGCCACTGAACAAATTGTCATTGAGTAGCAAATGTTTTAGATGGGGAGACCATATTGATGGTATGTGCCCGCTCAATGCGTTCCTAGACACGTCAAGCTTTTTTAGTTGCATCCACGTTGAAGTATTTGCAACTAGGTTACCTTGCAGATGATTTGCTGAAAGATTTACACATTGCAAATGAGAACTGGCATGCCATAGCCAAGAGGAAATTTCACCAAAAAGACTGTTATTAACTAGTGTCAATGACACAAGTGAGAATTGTGTTGAAATCCAAGGTGGAATTTGGCCATGAATTTTACAAGATACTAATTTTAATCTGGATAACTGAAAGGATGGAATCCAAGTTGTACTAATATTTAGTACACAATTAGAGAGAGACAAATCCCTTATGTTTGTAAGGTTGTGAAAGAAAGTTTCTGAAAGTAATTGGTGGTTTAGCGAGAAAGACAGATTTCGTATAGAAGACGGAAATGGCGAAGAAGAAATGCTTTGATTAAACATATTGCCATCGGCATAGAACTGAGTAAGTTAGGAAAGCTGAGCAAATGAGGGCGGAATAGTCCCAGATAGTTGGTTACCAGAGAGATACAGATTGCTGAGCAAAGAGAGATTGCCCAAGGAACGTGGGACGTTACCGGTCAGCTCATTACTACTAAGTCGCATGTCGCTAAGAGAATATAGACTCCCTAGAGAAGCCGGTATGCTTCCACGGAGTTGATTGGAACTGAGCTGAAGAGACGTGAGAGAAGAAAGATTGGCCAAACAGGAAGGTATGCTTCCATTGAGTTCATTGTAACTGAGATCAAGTATAGTAAGGCTGGTGAGACGACAAATGGAAGATGGAATTATCCCACTCAATCCACTGCTACGAATGCGAAGAGATTGAAGATGAGAAAGATTTCCCAGACAGGGAGGAAGAGTGGTCGTACCTGTTACTCCCTTTATGCTCAGACTTGTGAGAAAAGAAAGATTGCATAAGCTGTGAGGTATCACACCGGCAAAGTGATATTTAGGAAATATATGAAGAGTGACGACATGGTGGGTGTGATTATCGCAGGATATACGATTCCAAGTGCAACAGTCACTTCCATTCTTCCACGAACTGAGATATCCATGAGAGTCATTCACGGCTGTTTTGAAGGAAAGAAGAGCCTGGGATTCGTGGGGGTGACATCTGTTGGATAATACGGGGCTTGGCTTGGTGAAAAAGATAAGAAAGAGCGCAATAATAATTAAAAGACACAGATTACGAGAAGCCATGGCAGAAATTAGAAATGGTATCAAGTGATGTTTGATGTAGCAGGCAAAGGATATATGCAACATAATTTGTGGCGTGGGCGGCATGGCAGGATGTCGCTGAAGGAAAGAAAAAGTTTGAAGTAGTTTGAGTCAATCATAGCGATGGCTAGTGTATTGACCTCAATATTATAGGATTTTCGAAGACAGATTTTTGAAAGAATTTTTAAAATCCCTGTGGTTTAAGTAAACACTATTTTCGAAGACACGTTTTGTTTCTCAAGCTAAATTTTGAGTAAGATTGATTGTATAGAATGGTCAGTTATGGTATTCATGCTAAAACTATTAGGGTTTGGTGATTTCTTTCTCTTCACTATTCAAATAAAAAATTTAATTTATCGTATTGTATATGGTCACAAATTTGAGAGATTTGGTCTATTACAATTGATCAGATAGGGTATCTTTTTTGATGCTTTTTTTATGTTGAATAGTTAAGCAAATTTTTATTAGGTGTATTATTTTTCCTGATAAGACAAATTAACTTTTTAACGGTGATTTTACTTACATCTTTTTTTCACCTTGGTAAAGAATAAAGACTCATTCTATGAAGCTCTAACGTGTATTGACAACAATTGTAAAGCCTTAGGATCAAATCTATAATGGATCAAATCTCAATGTGATGTTATCGATAAAATATGATGCCTAATCCTGATTGACTTCAAAATTTCAATTACAAGTTTATTAACAAAGTGGATATATTTTAATTATTGGGTGTTCCTTTCATCTTTGAAGGCTCTCTGTTTTCCCTTTTGTAGTATTTATTTCAATAAGTAGAGAAGAAAAATGCGTAGAAGATCACCAAGCCATTCTCTTTTGTTGGTAAGTTTCATAATTGCACAAATATTCTTTCAAGTAATTTATGTTATTTCTCCTATTGGGATCCATCTTAAGTAGCTTATAACTAGTTTAAAAAGTTGTTTCAAGATCTTATGTTGGTTAATGTCAAATAGGTCCATAGATTCCAAAGATTTTCTAGGACATATGTTTCCTTCCTCAAGTGAAGGAGGTATGATAATTATTGATGTCCACATAAATAGTACATAGATTCATGTACTAATTTGATTGTTAGACTTATTGAGGGTTTACAAGGATGGGAAATTCTCCTTCGACATTGCATCTCTATAGGGTCATTCTATGAAAAAATGTCTAGAAGGGTTTTTGTTTCCATGGTCTTTTTATTAACACTATCCCAAATAAGATGAAAGACTCATTTGTTGCATCCTTTGAGTTTGCCAAACCATTTCTCACTTGAGTTAGGGATGGGTTTAGATTGGATATCTCTTTTAATGACTAAAATATTTGCTGGTCTCCCATAGTGACCAATAAAATCCTTCCACTTACAAAAAGTGGACATGTATTGAAGCTCTTGGGCTCTTCAACAGAGGCATTCACATTGTTTGTGATATTATTTCTTTATGATAATGAACTCCATGGCCCACCATGAATATGATGTATAAAATTATTACCTTTGATATGCAGTCCATATTGCACATTTAAGAGCTCATGCCTAATGTTTTGATGTATAAATTAGGTCTTCAATGACTAGTTTCTTTGTGAAAAGACTAGTGTTTAAATTTTGATACACCCTTACAAAATTATTGATCCATGTAGAGATTATATTAGGGTCTATGCGTTCCTTAATTTTTTTTTGATCTCCCTAGGATTTCAACATCTCATGCCATGCTCAAAGTCTCATGACATCTTCTTGACTTGGTACATCACCTTACATAACCATGCAATAATATTTTGTTGCATAACATCTATTGCATTCAGAACCCTGCAAATCACATTGAAAGATTACATGCCACTTTTGTATCCTCATGATACTTTTATGAGCTAATGTGATGTTACACAATATACCACACAAGTCCCTTGTACAATGCAATGGTATCCTCACTCAAAATCCACGTGTTAGTTCCCTCACCAAATAATCATTTGGGAGTTGCACTATGCCAAGATGAAAAGACCCTTTGGTATTTCCAAGACACTAGTAGCACTTCAATACCTTCACATGCACATAGAAATTGAGTGCCATGTTAAATTTCATCAGTGCACTGGTAGCTGGGACTTCAAACACCTCTTCTAGTTTTGTCTAGTTCATGGGAGTTTATGAACATGGATTGACTAGATAACATATGAATAAATACCATACTAATTTTGTCTTCATTGTAGTGGATAGATTTTATAATATGGCCATCATGCTTGATTTAAAAAAAACATCAACACATAGGGAACCACACACTCATTATTTGACCATTTTTGGGCTCATTTTGGATTATCAATAGCCATTGTGTGTAACCATGACCCATCATTTTTCAACAACTTATGGAAATATTTATGGGATAGATGGATACACAAATATACTATTAGAAAACATTTCATTCATATATATATGGACAAATGAAAATTTTCAACTGCACATTTGTTCATTTACTACACATATACAACATCATAGATAAGTGTACTTGGGATGACAATTTAATTTACATCCAACATGCTTATAATAGAACCAACCCCCATCTAATATGGATTCATGTCCATAGGAAAAGGATGTAGACAAATAAAAGAAGTTCTTATAACACATTCAAGATGTTCACTACCAAGTGTAAAATATACTCTTACACCAATTGAAGTACAAATAATTCATGACACACACTATACACCTCATGTATTTCAAGTGGGAGAAAAATTACATCATGTTGTATCTAAAAAATAAATTACATCCTTCATATTTATATCCAAATCATTTGCACACAAAAAATGAGGATAAAATTATTGAAGTGACTCAATGTACACCTACTAAGGCAAACATAAATTATTTATAGTAGTCAGGGAATGTTAATACACTGATTAGGCTAAGTGGTACAACCTTAATAAATTTCAGCTTTGGTTTCCAAAACTGACTAAGTATGCAATTGAAATAGTTTATCTTCCAAAGAGGGTAAATGATTTATGTGCATATATGCATACTTCTCCTTTACACACTTGAAAAATGCATACAGACCATTCACTAACTTGGATTTCTTTGATCTTGCAACACCTCGCACCATGCATAGATCCCCATAATATCTTCTCATACTGATGCATCACCTTACAAATTTTTATGCCACCATATTCTAACATAAAAAACCTTATAAAATCCATACCATGTATACTACCTTGTGGCATGGTGCATCATTTTTGTTCCCTCGAGATACCTATATACACTAGTGTAATACTACACAAAATGTCACATAGTTACCACACTTCATAGAGTAGAATCAACGATCACCATCCCCATGTTAGTTCCTTATTTATATGAGGCATACCAAGTGTGAATTTTAAGGTCTATGCCATGCTAGGTAACCTATCAAAGGAACCAATAATTAGATAGAATATGAACTAACACACCTATTTTATGATTAGTATCAGTTATAATTTCTTATTGTAATGATGTGTATATTGTATCCATTTGACCTATAAGGGATTGGAGATGATAAGTCTCATAGATGAAAATATGATATTGTTATCATACATTGTGTATCTATCATTCACACACATTTATAACTCATGTCTAGTATAGACAATTAAAACAAAGGTTTCCCCTTCTAATTATAGGAACTTGATTTTCTATCCTTGATTTCCTATCCTTCCTATGAATTATACACATTTTTAATTCTCACATATTATTTTCATTGAATATAAGTTTCATTTCTAAAAATATGAATGATAAATGAAACTTTGATGATCACATTTCAAAGCATAGAAGAGATTATAAATAGGCAATAAATAGTTACAAACTATGACACCTATGTACCTAAACCAAAACACCTAATACCTGGCTAGCTTAGCGTAATAGTTTGTTATGATTAAAAATGTAATAAAATGATTACACTAACATTCCCCCCCATTATCACATGATTTTTACAAATGTACCCCTAGAATAGATCAAATTTTACCTTACCAAGAGACTTGGTGAGTATATCTACCATCTATGAATCCATCGAGCAGTACTGGAGCTAAGAGTGGTGGTTTAAGACTTGTTTTTTGATGTAATGACACTGAACCTCAATGTGTTTGGTTCAATCATGAAATAAAAGATTCTTCACAAGCTTCAACACATTTCGATTATTATAGAATAGATTTGGTGGCTGATCTTTAGGAATCTCTAAATCAGACAAAATGCAATGTATCCATATAGTTTCACACATAGATCCTCATACGGTACAATACTATACTTCCATGGATGAGAGAGCAACTACTAATTTATTTTTAGTGATCCACAAAATGGGTCTAGATCTAAGATGAAAATTGTATCCTAAAGTAGATTTTTTGTCATCAATAGATCTGACATAGTTTGAATCAGTGTACCCCTGCAAGAAGAACTAACTATTCTTCTTGTATGATTGACCATACTCAAGTGTACCTTAGACATATCTCAAAACATGTTTTTCTACAACCCAATGACATTTCTTTAGTTCTTGCATAGATTTGGAAAGATAGCTCATAACAAAACATATATCTAGTATGGTGTAGGTCAAGTAGATGAGACTCCCAAAGAGCTGTCTATAGAGAGTTGCATCCATTTGAGGGGAGTCCAAGAATTTAGAGAGTTGTAAACCTTTCTTCATTGGTGTTGAAAGAGGTTTACAATTTGACACAATATATTTTTCTAGGAGTGTCTTGGTGTATTTCATTTGGGAGATAAAAATGTGATTCTATTTCTACCATATCTCTAAGCCAAGATAGTAATGTAGTAGCCCTAAATCAATCATGTTAAAGGATTTCTTCAAGTCATTCTTTACTACATCAACAAGATCATTTAAACTATCAGTGATCACAAGATCATCCACATACAAGACAAGAATGACAATATCTATACTAACCTTCTTGATATACAAATTATAATTAAAGAGGCTATGAATAAAACCATGCTACAATAGGTGATCATCTATTTTTATGTGCCATGCTCAAGGTGCTTAATTAAGTCCATAAAGATACTTAACTAGATGACATACCTTTCATGGATGTTTGTCATCGATGAAACCTTCTGGTTGGGTCATGTATACTTCTTCTTTCAAATAACCATTCAGGAAAACACTCTTGACATCCATCTACTAAAGTTTCCATCCATACTATGCTTCTACTATGCAAACAATTCTAATGGTCTTGATCTTTGTAGTGGGTAAAAAGGTCTCCTTTGAATCAATGCCTTCTTGTTGGGCATAACCTTTTACAATAAGTCATGCTTTGTGTTTGTTGATGGATCCATCTACCTTGTAATTTGTTTTGAAGATCCATTTTTAGCCAATAGATTTCTTCCCTATAGGTAGATCAATAAATTCCCACATCCCATTTTTGATGAGGGCATCATATTCAGCATCCATAGCTTTCTTCCATTGAGTTGACTTAAGGCTTCTCGAACTATCTCTGGTTTAGTGTTGTCAACCATTAAACTCATGAGTGTAATATTGACTTCATCTCTCACCTTTCTTCTTGTCTGAACTCCTAATTGAAGTGTTTGGAGTAGAGCTTAGGTGTGAGTCCTTGATTATAGAATCTAGCCATTTAGGATGTCGATGTGGTTGCTGATTTCATGAAGAAATGCTTTGTAGATTACCAAGATCAATGAACAATTCTCCTTCTTGCATCTCACCTTATTCATGATCATCATATAACTATGGGAAGAGTTTGTGAGAGGTGGTCTGGTCTATCTCCTTCAAGTGTAGATGTTGAAAATGTAGCAATAATCCACAACTTTCTCCTTTGTATTGCTTTTTCTTGGTCAGGGTTTTGAATGTAAACTTCACAACAATTTTTTTTGCAACTCATGGCTCTATTCTATAGGCTTTAAATGCTTAAAACATCATGCTTTTCCCTTATGTTGTGTATCTATCTTCACCTTCAAGCAAGCTTCATGTCTTTTTTAGGTAACTATTATGTAGGCATCAATCACCTCTGTCAAATCTTCATGCTTTCCTTTCCACTTCTACTATGACTTTTTGGGGCAACTATGCTATGCTGTATCAAGATCTGATACCAAAGTGAAATGATAAATGAAAATTTGATGATCATATTTTAAAGCATAAAAGAGATTATATCTAGGCAATAAATAGTTATGAACTATGACATCTATACTCCTAAATTGAAATACCTAATACCTAACTAGCTTAGTGTAATATTTCATTATGCTTAATAATGTAATACATGATTATGCTAACAAAATAAAATTCCACATTGGAATGTGTGTCCATTTTTATGTTGGTTAGTCTACCTAGGTGCATTATAAAATACATAGCTTGATGTTAAGTTCAGGGTTCTCTAGTACCCAAGCATCTTAAGCCTTGTTGTGTGGATCAATTTGATTGATAAACCAAAGGATAATATTGTGCTTGTGGATTATTAACAACATCCACTTGAAGGTTTTGTTGTAGTTATTGATTAAAAGAAGAAGAAGAAAACATTTATTTGAATTATGTTTAATGAAAAGAATATATGAATGATAAATCATATGAAGGACCATTTTTTATATGAAGCTTAATAAATGATAATGAAAAATATAATAAAATGGTTTAAAATGGATCAAATCTAAATATATGCATTGAATAGTGTGTGTGTGTGTGTGTGTGTGTGTGTGTGTGGGTTATCTTAATTTATCATATAGTCCTATTGTTATCATGGGATTGGATGGGAGCCTAATAGATTTTTTATTATTCCTATTAGAGTGGGACAAGAGACAATTCAAACATTATTTCATGTGGTTCATAATATTGTATAACACAACACTTTGATTGGTCACCTATTGATACGTCAAATGTAAGCAATTCATTCTAATGCAAATTAATGTTTGAAATTTGGACATCATTGTGAAGTGGTTAAAATTAAAATTGATATTAGTTTTTCAAAAAAAAAAAAACAAATATTGAATTTTTATACATAAAAGCATCACCACAAGTATTATAGTGTCTACCTAAATAAATAGTGCATAAAATACAAGTGTGTATCTATTCCAATTAGGTTACATTCATCATGTTCTCTAAGACTAACATGATATCATTTAAAAATAAATGTGTCAAAGAAATTAACTATTGGGATAGTTATTTATTGAAAAATGTGTTAAATAAATATGATAATGATTCATTTCCCTTAGATTAATGGTTATCACAATGCTATATACATACTACTAGTGGTGTTAGTACTCCAACTTTAATATATTTTTATGGTGTCATAATCCTTCTAGTATTATTAGTTAGCTTTGTTAACCAATATCTTATCATGAAACTTGAACACTCTATTTTTATGATGTATTATATTTCTTTGATTACTTATATTATCATATGTGGTTTACTCTTTTAGGCTTATTTATTTTTATATGTATTTCATGATTGTTATGGATTTGATTATTACATGTATTTGAAATTCCTTTGCCTTTATGTTGTCAAATATTGATTTGAAAAAAGATTCATATGTTTTGAATATGTTAGAGTACACATTGTATGTTCATCATTATTTGCATATTGAAAAGAGATTATATTACAACTAGTTTTTATATACATGGTATTGATGAAAATGCTATAATGAGCCATGATTGAGGAATGGTAGGATTCAAACACACTAAAATCTTAACATGTAAAATGGAAATGTAAAAAGAGAGAGCACTATTTTAAAAGAGGAACCAAACATGAGAAAAATAAGAAGCTTGTATTAAGAATGATAAAATAGCTTGAGGAGAGGTACATAAATAGGAAGAAGAGATGCATAAGTCACATAAAAAGGTGGAGTGTGCATCTAAAAATAGAATGCATGAACAAATCATATATATCCTAATGATAATGCATATATATCTTAATGACCTCATTATTACACCTAAGAAATCTAAATACATGTGTAAGAAAAACCATAAAATTGAATAAACAGCCTACACAAATACCCTCCCTTAAACATAACATAGGTGAGTAGAAGAATTGGGTTCCAAGAAAAAAGATTGATTAGGTACCCAAGTATATAAAAATTCCCCTAGGAATAATATAGATAAGCACCCATCCTACACCTGTAGATAAGAATAGGGGACTAGAACTCCGCACCTCCCCTGCGCAAAAAAAAAAAAAAAAAAAAAAAAAAATGAAAAAAAGAAAAAAAAGAAAAAAGAAAAAAAAGAAAAAAAAAAGAAAGAGAAAAAGAAAAAGAAAAAGATGAAGTTAAAGTTGCTCACACCCTAAGAAGAGCTTGAAAATGAGGATACTTTCTCTCATTGAATGGTTTGTGAAGATATCAACTATCTTCTCTATAGTATATAAAAATTTGACATCAATGACCTATCCATGAATGAAATCCCTAATAATGTGCTTATGAATTTTAATGTGCTTAGTTCACTAATTTTGGACTAGATTCCTATAGATATGGATGGTGCTTTGATTGTTGCAAAAGATGAGTATGGGTTTCTTGAACTAGATACCAAACTCAACAAAATTCCTTGAATCCAAATAGCCTCAATATCAACATTAACATCTCCTTTATATTCAGCCTTAATAGATGATAAAGCAATATCTTTATTCTTATTTATATAACAACTAATTTGACTTGAACCAAGTGATAAATTATATCCTAAACTGGAATTACAATGTTTAATATCGCTATCCTAGTTTGAATCTGTGTACCCAACCAAGTCAACATCAATACCTACTCCATAGTGAACCCCAAAATTATGAGTACCTTGAATGTAGTGGAGAATCATCTTTGATGTGTTCTAGTGTAGCTCATGTAGTGTATGAATAAACCTAGAGACAATTCCCACTACATATGAAATATTGGGTCTAGTAAGAGTTAGATAGATGAGATTTCCAACAATATATCAATTCAAGGTAGCATCAAATAATGGAGAAGCACATTTAGTCTCAATCATGAGCCCAAAAATATAGGTATTCAGATTTGTGTTATAGTCAACCATGCCAAATCATGTAATAAAATTGAGAGCACACTTGGATTATGTAATGGTGATCCCTGAGTCAGAATTTAAAATCTAAATCTAAAGGAAGTAGTGAAATAAACACAACTAAATAAAGGAGAATCAATCATGAAAAGTAATTTTCACTAATGTAATGAAGGATGAAGACCTCTTTGTGATCAATAGGTCATCAACACATAAAACCAAAATTAGAATTGAGTCATCCTTCTATATTTTAATGTAAAAATCTGGATCTAAATGGCATCTAATGAACCCAACTATGAGAAGTAAGGAATCCATATTGGTATACCATGATCAAGAGGCCTATTTGAGGTCATATAGAGATTTCCAAATTCTACATACTAAGGAATAATCCTACACAAATCCCTATGGCTGATGTGTGTGTGTGTGTGTGTGTGTGTGTGTGTCCTCAATGCCAACATGAATAAATGAATTCTTAAAATCCATGTGATGATCTTTGGTAATAACAAGAGTGAGCTAGATAGAGTTCATATTTGTAATCATTTAAAAGGTCTTTATATTGTAAATTTTAGGAACCTATGAAAAACCTTTTTTACCAGCTAAGATTTGAACTTATCCACTAACCCATCTACTTAAATTCATTTTTGATAGATCCATCTACATTGAACAAGATTCCTTCCCTTAGGAAGGGGTACCAAATCCAAAGTATAGTTCCTAATCAAGTAAGAATAATCCTCATGTATAGTTGTATCCCACTTAATATTGTCAAATATATCACAAATAGACTATGGATCATAAGTCGAGGCAATGAATGCATCTAGAACACTTTGGAACTATGAGCATGCCCACAATTATCTGATGGATCCTCAACCTAATAAGATTCACCTTGTAGTGTTTATCTAAAGTGAAGAGGAATTAAATTCAAAGATTCAGGAGGAGATTCCTTAACATGTAAAAAGTGACTAGGAGAGGAAGGAAATGAATCCCCATCACTATTCTCATCATCTAAACTTTAAGAAGAATCCTTATCATCAAGAATCTACTTAGGGTGATCTAAATTATTAGAACTATCATCAAATCATAGTGAATCCAAGGACGATGTAGAAGTATCAAGTGTGGAGTATGAAGGAGGATTTTGATCAAAGTGTGATAAGGTTTAAAACTATGATTGGTGATCTATTTTCCCAACTTCCACTATACAATCATTATGAAAATCCCTAATGACCATAAAATCTAGGGTAAACTTCACTTTCTTGCCTGAACCAATGTGAGTGATCGAATAAATAGATATGATATTAGTTGATAGTGAGGGAACACATAGAATATCCTAGAATGTTCCATCACTCACTTCAATAGATCCTCTCCCACAAACTTATATAGAAGTATTATCACCCATATAAATAGAAGGCATATAACATGGCTCCAAGCATGAGAAAAGGTCCTATGATGAATCCATGTGATGAAAGCACCATAATCATTCATCTATGTGGAATGATGGGATGAAACTATAATAAGGGCCTTCCCCTTTACTTTCCTCTTACCACTATATTTTTCCTTATAGGTGTCTTAAATTTATGAACTTTGTGTGATGGAATCTGTGACACTTATGTTGTTTTTCTCAGTAATATTTTTAAAGTGATTTATTTATTTCTTCATACATTTATGTTCATCATGCCTAGTTCTCTTGTAATAGGAAAATTTGACCTTCTCTTTCTTAGGTTTAGAATTCGAAGAGGTCTTAGTTTTTGCTTTGGAAGTAGCATTAGTTTTCTAATCCTTATTTTACTCAATGTCCTTCTTGTTCTCTTTCTTATCATTACTAGTTAAATCGTTCTATTTTTAATGACTAATAATTAGGGAATGAGACTTATAATATTTAAATGTACATGTATGAATAATCTTATCTTGTTCCCTAGTCAAGGATGTAGCAAAATTATCCAAGGATGGCATGGTCCATATGGCTCCAAGGGCATTCCTAATGGCATGGAAAGTAGAAACATAAATATAATAGTCAAGAGATAAATTAGAAAGAATTCAAAGGATCAGTTGTTCATCCTTTGTATCTATGCCACATAGTTTCAACTTCAACCTAAGTGACTTGAATTTTATGAATAAGTCTTCTATAGTGTCAAATTTTTTTGGACTCAAACCAATGAGCTTATTCAGTAGCTCAATACCCTCATTTCATATTGATTCCCAAATAGTTATTTCAAAAAAACCCAAAATTTATAAGGTGATTTTATAGATTCAATGAGAAATATTAAGTTGGGAGACACTGAGATACATGTAGTAAATCATATGCCTCAAAACATTGGTTATACTACTTAGGCTTTTCTACATCTGGTGTCAATTTAATTTCATTATCCATAGTAATTATGTGTAAACCCTTAATTCTCAAAACTTAATTTATACTTTGGTTCTCTACTCATGATAATTAAATGGTGTGAGAAGTAGAAGTGGATTATGATCCATACTACATTCCAATAAATATTTACATAAATTAATGTGTAAGAGAGAACATAAGGCACAATGTAAACCCCATAAAACTATGAGCAATAAACCAAAATTATAGAGGTTTGGCACATAACATTTTAGTGCATATATAATTTTTACAAGGGTTGAAAGTATCTCATATTAGATAAACAAAAATTTGAAAAACACACCAATGCAAAGAGCTCAAAAGAATTCACACTTTCAAAAAAATTAGCACCTCAAAAGGAGCTATCTACAAAAAGTTATGTGATTTACAAGTTATTTCAATTACCATTTTCAAAAAATAAATTCACCATTTGAAAAAAAATTCCCTGGAAATTTATTTTAGACCTTATAGCAAAATTTAAGTCCCTTTTAGTAGGGTGTGACCAAAGGCTAAGCAGGTTGATACACAAATATTTAATAACAACTTCATGCAATAGAAACTAATGATAACCCCCAAAAAATATATGACAACTAATAAAGGTTTTTATTATAAATTATAAGGAATAGTACATCTTTCTTATCAATCATTAAAAAATCCCTAAAAAAATGGAAGATTTCACTATCCCAAAACATGGTCAAGTTTATAGTCGTTTCTAGGGTTTTCACACATTCTAAAGTTGATGGTGCAATCCATTTTTTTCAAAAAAACATTGAATGATAAATATGATGAAAAAACCACTTATACAAAGACCTTTTTCCTCATTCTTTTTTCTATTCCCTACGTCATCCAAGGACATAGGAAAAGAACATAGAGAGTAAAAGATTTATAACATGCAATCTCAAATAATCAAGATTTCAAAATAAATCACAAAAAAACCAAATTGTTTGACTACCAAAACATGATTTGATACCATGTCAGAATGAGCTATGATTTGTTAAAATGAACAATGATCAAGGAATGATAGGATTCAAACACACTAAACTCTTAACATGAAAGATGGAAATGTAGAAAGAGAGGGCATTGTTACAAGAGAGGAACTAAACATTAAAGAAATAACTAGTTTGTATTCATAATGATAAAATAACTTGAGGAGAGATACATATATAATAAGAAGAGACGAATAATACCATCTAAAAAGATGGAGTGTGCATATGAAAATAGAATTCATGCACAATTGATATTTATTCTAATGAAAACTCATATCTATTTTAATCACCTCATTATTACACCTAAGCAAGCTAAATACATGTGTAATAAAAATCATAAAATGTAATTAAAAACCTACACTAACAGAAACTACCAAGATATATCCATTATTTATGTGTAAGTGACAAGTTATAGGTTCATGATTGTGGATTTACAACATTTTTGGGCCATATCCCATTTCCAATCGGGGGAAACTATGGTGATATTAAGGGGGCATCTCCTAGTACCATTATAAATTATATTATATTTATCATAATGGGCTCTCATTTGAGCTTATATTATCCAGTGTAAGTTATCATATTGGATGTGTCCTTATATATATATATATATATATTCATTTACCTACTATGTTTTTATATTCATATCTTAAGTGTTTTCTATGAGCTTGGTTACATAGTTGATTTTTTAATTTTTTTCTAAAGTATGTATATAATATGTTTGATATTATTTATCCATGTATTCATTGATTTATGTGCATTCTTAGTGTTTGATATGTCTTTGATGTTTTGTACATGTTTATTGTGTGTTTGATGTGTCTTCATTGCATTCTATGTGTTTGGTGTGATTTCAACATCTATCATGTTTTATCCATGCTTGGCCACATATATGAAATATTACTTATTATAATTCTCATTGCTCAGTTTTTTCTTTGTTGTTTGGTGTCAATATCTTTATCATGCACTATGCTCTTATTATTTACTGACATTGGCATGATTTCGATCATGCATCTATTTTGGATAAGAACTCATAATTTCTCTTTAAATTTATATATCTTACATTGATATTACTTAACTTATTATATTAGGTCAATATGGGGTGGCATCTCTTATTGATATTTTATTAATTATATATTGCATTCATAGGGGGTGTACTATTGATTTTTCTCTTTTTTATACATTCAGCTCATTTGTGGCATATTAATCTTGTATTTGCATTGATTATATCATATTATGAAGTGGGTAATATTATTTAAAATGTGCATGCTCTCAATAAGACACATTTCTATATTTAACATCAATGGTTTTATAGCTTATCTTACACATAATGCATGTAAATCATTTATTTAGAGATATGCGCTTCTTATGTTCATCAAAATCTCAAAAAGGGAAACATATATTCCCATCATTTTATCTAACCTCCAAGATTTCATCACATTTTTCTATCCAATAGTAGGGAAATTCCCATTGTTATTACATCTATAAGTACACAAGATGCTACACCAAATCCCATCATAAGATATATTTAGGAAATTCTTAACATCATTTCTTGTACTACTCATGTTATAATTTTATCCTTTTTTCAGTAAATATTATACACATAAATGTGTTTAGGATTTAGGAAAAACTTAGAGGCTTATGATCTCACAAGGCATCCTCACATTTTCAACAAAATTAGGTGTATGATTTTTAGTTATTGTTTGTATATTTTAGTAGACTATTAATATTATGGTTACTTATCCATGTGTAAATATTCTTGTAGGATTTGTAGGTGTATTGGAGTTTACCAGAAAATCTTTAGGGGCAAAAAATCCTCTATTTGAACTCTGCATGGTTTAATTTTGTACACATATTCACTTGTACATTAAAGTGGGGGATATGTAGAGACCTGAGTGCCAATTACAATTTCCTACGAATCAGTAACTTTGATTTTTGTACCTATAATGAAAATAATTGTGTTTTAACCCCATATACACCATTATTAAGCATATTTTTCCTATGATGAGAGCATACCATCTGTAAAATTGTGTGTAACCCTCTAATTTCATATTTATATCCCTCTGATTGAAACCACATAAATAGATCTTTGAAGTATATCTCAATCATTGCCAAGGTAGCAAACCATTGGAATTCCAAAATAATGTCTATTTCACTCATGAAAATTGAAGACACATGTGGAAATCTTTCAGGTAGTACCCCATGGTGAGTTTAATACTTTGGCATTTTCTTGAACAAGAAATTGTACAGCCATTGATAACCAAAGCCTAAAATTGTGGAGTTGTATAAACAAAATAGTTCAAGCATGTAGTTAACATATAGTTGATGAAAATTTGAGTACTTCCTAGGTCAATCAATGTTTTCACTTTTTTTTCCTTCATAATACTCAATAGTTTGAGGGTTTATTAGGTGCTAATACCAAAAACATGTCTTGGATTTTAACCACTTATACTTGGTGTGATTGTTACATGATATGTAATTGTATGTGCAATAATAACTTCCATTCATCCATGTAGTGAGATCTCTAGAAGAGTCATTCACGATTGATTTGAAGGAAATAAGAGCTATGGATTTATGGGGATGGATTTTGTTGGATAATATGTGGCAAACACAAGGGCTTGGTTTGGTGAAGAAGATAAAAAAGAGTACAATAATAATAAAAAATACACATGTTACAAGGAGCCATGATAAGAAGAAATGGGAGCTAAGACTTATTTGATGCAATAGTAGAAGGATATATGTAACATAATTTGTGGTGTGGGAAATTGGGCAAGATGTCAGTAAAGAAAAGGTTTTATCTCATAATCCTGGAAGCTATCATGCACTCTATGTAGTGTGTGTCAATTATAGTCATGTAACATGGGTATTAAACCCTAAATATGATTCATATTTCTATTTCATCTCACACATGGATAAATTAAAAGTATAGTTTGGATAATAAATTGGAAAAACTAGGTTAAGGAGAAAAGAAACTCATGGTTGTTATGTTTACTCTCAAGGTTGAAGATAATTTTTTGAATATTTTTAAAAATATTAATGGAATATGCAAGTAAGAGAGCATATAAAATCCATTACATTTTATAACTTTATGTAGCGGAATAATATAAGTAACTTGGATTTGACTTTCACAACAAGCTTAGTTTGGATACATGTAGGTGAAAAAGAATACAAGGGGGTGGAAATATTTAAACTCACTAGAAAAGATGAATGAATGAATATGTATGGGATTGGAAAAACAAGATAATCTTGTTCTAATTACTTCAAATATAATTAGTCCTATACAAAAGTGAATTTTTGGGTATGTGTCATATCTAAAATGGAGACATACAGAGATAATTGGAAAACATTTAATCACAAGCAACATAAAAATCAAAACATCAATTTCATATGAGATTATATTAGCTAAAAAATTACTTTCCAATTAGAGGAATAAGTGATGGCTTAGATGTTAAGTTATTTATAATAGACACAAAGTATGGAGACCCATTGATGGCTCAATATGGTGATAGAGGAAGAACACATAAATGAAACAAAATAACTAGTGGGTGAGTAAATGGAGAATTAACATGAAAAAATGTTGAAACACTAATGAGGAAATAGAAAAATATGTGATAAAGTAATTCAAGATAACCATGTGGACAAAGAAACTAAGGTGGAAGAAAGTAAACACTATCAAAGGGTTTAATCCTACATGTGACCATGATTAAAATTTCTACATAGGACCATAATTCAAGTGGAAGGTGAAAATATTGATGGCTCAGTTAAGGAATTTCTCACATGAACTCATGTGTGAGACCATCAAGTGGAAAATTCCTAAGGAGGAGTGGAAAATGATATCATGCTTATTTTATGACAATGGGACGGTGGAGATAGAATGACACTACATGATGGAGTGTTCAATCTATAGTGACATATGTATCAAGTAGGAAGACAACATAAGCGTGGACTATGTAACCAACATGTTTTAGGAGGTGAGGCTAGACTAAACAATAATTTGTTTTAATCAAGATCTAGAGTTGAATTTATATCATCAAAAAGTGATTGGGATTTTTATAACATTAATAAGGTAACCCTTGTTTCAAGAAAATGTGCTAGCATGGAACACCTTTATTATAACTACTGTTCCCAATAATTTCTTGGTCTTTTTTTGAGAACATTATTAAAATATTTTAACTCATTTATTATTTTTAACAAAATTTATTGAGATTTATTTGGTGGACCACTATAAATTAGTTTGATAGGCACAAGAGGATTCTCAAAAGTGATTTCAAGTTTGCAGAAATTTAATGATACGGGTTCATGCAAGCTCATCCCTTATACTCAAAGACTTTGTGACACATCGGTCTCACTTGATGAGGTTCATGTGATACAGAGTTGGGCCTTGATGTATTTTCTTGTGCATTTTAAAAGGGCACAAGGGAATTTTTTGAACCATAATTATTTCAAGTTTATAAAGAGGATATGTAGATCAATTCCTTAGGAAACATTATTAATCAAGGCCCACTTAAGTTTATTCCTAAAGTAGTGGATTGAGAACTTATTATTAGTTGGAGAGCCATCACATTTTTAAATGTATACTGTAAGATTACAATGAAATCTATTGTGTTATGCCTGTAACACATACTTCCGAACATAATTAGATGTGAGAACACACATTTCTTCAACAATGGATTATTCATTAAATTATTGATTTTGGGAAGGAATTGAGTGGGTTTGATCCTATAGACAATGTATTTTGTGTCTCAAGCTAGATTTTGAGAAAGATTATGAATGTATAGAATGGTTTTTTATCGTAGCCAAGTTAAAACCATTAGCATTTGGGGAGTTCTCTCTTAGCCATTGTAGCCATATTTGTAGAATATTCAACCCATACTACTATAAATAGTCACATATCTGAGATGTTTGTCTTGTTATGTTTGATCAGACAAGGTTTCCCTCTTAATACTTCTTTATATGTTATAGTTTCAAAGGAATTTGGCTCTCTTTTAATGTAGAAAACTGATCAAACTCCTATTAGGTGCATCACTCTCCTTGATAGGACAAATTAACTTCTTACTGATCATTTTACTTATGACTCATTTTTCACCTTGGCATAGAATAAAGCTTCATTCTATGAAGTTCTAATATGCAATGACACATTTTATAAAGCATTAGGACCAAATTTCAATGCATAGAACCTCAATGTGATGTTATTGATAGAGTATGATGCCTATTCTTGATTGGCTTGAAAATTTAAGTGTGACGTTGATTGACAAATGGGCAATGTTTTAATTATTGAGAATTCCTTTCATCTTTGAAAGCTCTTTGTCTTCCCTTTGATAATATGTACTCCATCGTATAACCAAGATATTTCAATTTTTTGATTCACTTCTTAAAGAAAAAAAAAGAAACTTGTACATAACAATCAAATAAATGTCAAATTTAAAATTGAGATTTAAAATAAACACACTAAAAGACATTATTAGCTATCAACCCCTCAGGTACCATTGTAGACCACCTATATAATAATTAAGTCAATGTTCTTCTAAATCACATAACATAACTATTTATTTATGTTATTATACACTTTTATTAAACTATTCAAATAAATGTAATCTAATTATTATCATGCCATGACTGTTTATCCATTCAAAATATTATATTTATCCCGTTGCTCAATAAATTTTTGTTTGCCGGCATTCAAATTCGTATTGACATTGCTTAATTTAAAAGCTATTTTATTCAATGGCAGAATTTAAGGCTTATAGTAAGTAACGCCCAGCCGTAAGAGTGATAATTGTATTTTTTTTGTTTGCTAGCATTCCATCTGGTAGATGACATCAAAGACTTTGACTACATCAACTCAAAGTGATTAGATTTTTGATTTTTTTAATAATTGTTTAAAATTTTGAAACATTTATGACGATACATCTTTTATAACTCTGAACTAAACTTATAGCTAAAATTTTGGACTGAGGAATACATCAAGATAAGAATGTTATATTAGTATAAAAATATTATTAAAATTAAATAGAAATAAAAAGGTATCTTTTTAAAAGATAATAAAAATTGAAAGAGAAAATAAAGTAATATTTTATATATTTTTAAAATTTTATTTATTTTGTAAGAAAAAGTAAGATTGAGTTAATTTAGAGAGTTAATTTTCTAAACTCAAAAGCCTTAAGCATGGTGAGGATAAATGACCATTAAATATAATTACATGCTTTTTTGAAATCCGTCTTCAAAAATATTGTCCATTGTTGAGGGGCACATACCCATTCCATACCTTCCAATACCATAATAATGTTGTTTAGCATATAACATATTTTTATAATACATGTTTTCTCTAGTTTGGTAATTGCAAGAAGGGTGTGGTGAAGGTAGTGTGTGAAGGCCTTGGCTGTAATCTTGTAGGAGAAATTTAATAAGGTGATTAATCTCTAATCTTCAACCAATAATATGATCGAGGTTTCTTGATTTAGGGATGAATCTAATGTTTCCTTTGTCAATAAGTGTCCCAAAAGATTTATTGCATAATGCTTTATGGTATACCTAAAGAAATTCCAGACTAATAAAGTACCATGTGGCCAAAGGAAACCATCCACTCTGAGTGCCTTGTCATTGGCCATGGTTTGCATTGTTGCATAGAGCTCCATAACAGTGAATGAGGAATCACATAATTTCTAATTTGAATAGATTAAGTTGTAAGGAACCACATCCAAGTAGTCATGAAACATTGGATCCCACTCTACTATATCCTTTTAGGCTTGGAACACTAATTTATAGTGGTTGAGAAAAGGTGAGGATATATTAAATAGACTAGTGAGCTAATTATGCGTAGTTTGGATAGTTTTAATATTCTCTCTAATTTTATTTGCACAAAAATATTTGAAAAAATATATTTGGAGTCACAATCACCAACATTGAGCCAATCCAGATAGCTATGAATTTGAATGCCTTTGCATATATGGAATTTAACAAGTTTGACTCTGAGTTTAAACTTAGCAACCATAGTCTACAACTAGGAATGGAATGAACTTTGCTCAAGATGCAAAATAAACCTTTGATATTCTTTGGCCAAAGCACTATCAACTTGCTTTTGAATTTTAACCATTTGCTTGTTGTAGTGCCTGAGAAAGGAGGGAACATGATTCATTACATCATTCTACTAGTCGATCTAACTGCTAGCATGGGAAGATGTGGAAAAAAATTACACACTATTAATGATTTAGATAATGCCTTTTTGAAGGAGGATTAGTGAATTAAAAAATATTTCAATACAAAGGATTCTTATGTAGACCACCTCTATATTCCAACTAGAAAGTGATGGGACTATGGTCAAAATAAGAAATTCTAGATCGATGGTCACAAATTTCCCACTCGAGATATGAAAGGAGAGCATGTGTTGTTTGATGATAATTACATGATCATGTATTTTGAGAACACGATCAAAGCCAACCCAAAAATTAGACCACATAAATTAAGGTTTGAGACTTAATGACCATTTTAGAAAGAAATGTATGGAAAGCCCCAATGGATTTTAAAATAAAACTAGGCTTATCGTTATGTCATGCACCAACATATAGGTAAGAGATTCAATCATTTTAAATTCATCACAAATGAGCGAGTTTTTCCAAGACAATATATTAGCTAACCACTGCCATAATGCCACTCTTTTCGGATCATTATTAGATGTTTAAAATTTATGATAATTAAAGAGCAACCATCAATGTGAAGGGTGACCCATATTGCCTAATGTGATGGGTCTTCTCACAACTTAATAAATAAAGGAACAAACTTCTTGGAAATAAAAATAAAGGAACATCTGTGTCCTTCTTCATGTGTGGCAGAGTATTTTATGGCATTTGAGAAAATATATTTTTAGATAAGTCTTCAGGAGAAATATTATAATTCTAAATCTCTACAAATGCACAAAATCTAAAGAACAAAGTCAGTGACAAGAGGAATACATATAGAGTTTTCTTGGGGACTCTATGAAACCTTAAACATTTCATGAGAGATTATTAATGTAGAAAAATACTCCATGTGAAGTTCCCCTACCCATACTAAAACCTTTGGTTAGAAACTAGAGCCATAAATCTAATGTGTAGCAGAGATTGTTGGTTTGGTAAAAGATACTATCATAATGAAATGAGGTAATATTTAGCCCCATTTTTTCCCCTTGGTGAAACTCCACCTCTATGAGATAGACCTTGTGAGAGTCATGAAGGTGGTGCATTTATTGAGGAGGTCCCAACACTTGTAAAAACTAATTGCTTGAGTTTTATTGAGAAAATTGGATTTGAGGATTAACCAATGGAGCCATAATTTCAGGAATAGGGATGGGATGAGGGAGAACATTCTAAACCATTTTAAATTTTTGTTAGGGTTTTTCATTAGAGACTATGTTGGTTACCTTTGAGTTTTTATTCTTGAATAATTCTTTTTTGTTAACAACAATAGTCCAATAGTCATTATTTTCTATCATCACTTGTTTTTTAGTGGATGGTTGTTCAACAACTACTTTGAGTGGGCCATAAGGGGACAATGAAAAATACTATGGTAATAGCTTAGCATAAAAATATGTGTTTATAAGGTTAATATAGGTGACATTTTGCATAAACCATTCAATCCCTATATAAATATCAATACACTCCTTCAAGTCTTTCATAAGGTTAATCTCGACATATAAACATTTTTTTAGTTGCACAAAATAAAAAATATCTTTCTCATTAAAAATCACATGCTAAATGGGTTTTCAAATTTCAAGTATGAAATACCACAATGGGATCTAATGACCACTTACTTCAACCCAAAAAGGGACTTTAAGAGATGTCTTCATGAAGACATTGAAATCTCAAACTTCTAACATGACAATATCATCTAAGTATTGTTATGAACTGACTTCTCAACTTGGCAAGAAGAGCTTGCACATGTGAAGGTTACTTAAAGGGGGAAAAAAAAACCTTGGTGAGGTTTACCCTTACTAACTTGGATCCAATTTTACTCCCAACAATGTTTAATCCAAAGTTAGATAGAGTCTTTATAGGGAATACAACCGACATAATGAGTCATAAGGAAATTATTTTTATATCATTTATAAATTGTTTAAATAGCTTCAAAACTTAAAATATCATAAAAAGATTAAGGAGGGTTTATATTATCGTTACCTTGTCATAGACTTTCAGGGCAAATTTCCATACTTATTTTGCTACCATTCTCCCCTCTATCTACAACAATAATTGTGAATGGATGGTTGAGAGTCATTTAAATAGATCTAAACTACTTAAAAAGTAGTATTAATGTTGAATTTAATGCAAGCAAGTAATTTTTTTTTGATAATAATAGTATGCAATGAGGCTTGATAAGACAACTAAACATAAATTTGTCAAGTAAAAACAACTCTAAAAGAGCAAGTTTCTCATGTTTTTCAATCATGTTTTTTCTAAATTATCCATCCTTTAAACAATAAAATATTAAAAAGAAAACAATGAAATTTTTAATATATATTTTTATTTTTTATCAGTTTAATCAAAACAATGTAAAATTGAGTCATGCTTCTTTTAAATCATTTATATTTAAAGAAAATAAAATAATAAAAATTTTAATATATTTTTAAAAAATATTTGATTTATTAAAAGTAAATAAGATTGTCCTAAAACTCAATGTGTTTGGAAATGATACATAGTCTCTTCCATTCATGTTATATTGAACCATTCTCATGGCATTTGGCTTTCCTTAAGGATTATACTAATTGACAAGCTATTATAATTTTTTTTATATAATTTATCTAAAACTATTATTCTTTTTCAATTATAAAAAGCTATAAATTCTACTTTGTTTAACCATGATGAATTTTCTTGTCATTTTTTTTACTAACAACAAGGTGGTGGTATTATATTTGGTTTGCATGAAGATTCAAGTCCAAACTAAGAAGGTGGAAATGGTGGTTAGACATCTTCAAGAACTATTAGATTACTAGGGGTATGCTCCCTGTATTATGAGTCGCATCCCCCTAGATGTTCCACCATAGGGTTTGCTCCCAAATGACATTGAAGTCGATCACACAACCAAAACCACTTTTCCTTCACATTTAGCGAGTGGACATGGGGAGGAGGAGATCACCACCACCATGTTGAAAATCTAATGCTAGACCTTATTGGTAGGGATTGCCCACTAGCTCTTCTGGCACTGTGATGCAACGTCTTGATGGTTGGGAAATGACTATCTTTCTAGAACCTATAGCCTCCATGGATGGTTAGATGGCTCCAAACCCTCCTTCAGTAAAGATGTCTTCTTTCTTTGCTCTTCCACCCAAGGATGACCCTCCACCTCCTCCTTTAGGCACAACAACTTGTGCCTAAGTTTCTTATTTGATCATAAATTTTTATATTATTATGATGATTGTCATATGTTGTCCAATATTATCACTTTTTAATCTTTTTGTTATCATATTTTAAACCAACATTTTCCTTCACAAATACCAACAATTACTTTATTTTTTAATCTTTTATACATTATTATTTTGATTAATAATAATCCTACTTAAATATTCTGCTAATAACAATAAATAAAATCAAATTGTCATCTTCTAAATTACTATTTTTATTTATTATTTAATGAATAAAGTGAAAGTGATGGTTAGGTTTCACACTTATTCCAAAATGTGTATTTAAATTTTAAAATAAACAAAAACAAAAAAAATAAACTTGTATTAACCTACGTGGTGATGCTGCAGTCAATAATCCATGTGAAAGGGCCAAAAAGTGCACTAATATTTCATTTATTTAACTATGCTTTCCTTCTCCAACATTTGCTTGATGATGCAGTTGATAATCCCATGGCTCAATTTAAGAGTGATGAACTAGAATGCACTACTTCAAGTCAAACCCAGTAAATCAGTAGGTAAATGATCAGTATATTTAACTATTTTTCATAAATTAATACATGAATATAAAATATTTGAAAGATTTCAATTTAATTTTTTCTTACATCAAAAATTTAAGTTAAAATAAAATATTTGAAAGTTTTCAATTTATTTTTTTCTTACTTCAGAAAATTAAGTTATTCTTTAGTATACAAAAGAATCAATTGTTTTATATTTGTTTATTTTGAAAAATGTAAGGTTCAAAGTTAACACAAATCTTGTTTTTAATTAATTGATACCTTAAAAAATATAATTTTAGGAGTTTCTAGTTCTATGTGATATAGTGATTTAAAATTAAATATTATAAGTATAATATTTTAAATTTATAAATAATATAGATTTTATAAATTTTTAAAAATAGAAAATACAAAAACATATTATTTTAAATAAAAAATATAATATTTATGGTTTTTTATTACAATTTATAATAAATATGATTTATATAATAAAATAATATAAATCCCTAATACAAATTATACAATATCAAAAAGTTACAAAGTTACAAAACATAATTTATAATATAAGCCCCTAATACAAATTATATAATATTAAAATCAAAAAGTTACAAAATATAATTTATATAGTCATTTGAAAATTAAAAAAAAAATATTTTTGAAACTTCTCAAGTTGAATAAATTTTGAATTTATTATTATTACAATTAAAATATAAATAGAATTATTAATGTTTGTTTGAATAATATTTACCTTTAACATTATAACCATATATCACTCATGAGCAAAGCACAAAATATATGTCTCCAAGTAAGGAGAAGACATTCAAATCTCACATCAACCTCTGAACGTGAGAGTATATATATATATATATATATTTTCATATTATCATTTTATATACTGGTTATCATTTTCACTTGGTCCATTAGCCTTCTTTTATTTCTATAGAAATTTACTTTATATTTGTTATCTAACAAAATAATAAATTACTTCAAAAATAAATAATCATCCCACATTTTTGTAGAGACATTTTATTAGGATCGATTAATAGGAATCAAGAAGAGCCATCTTACATCTTATCTATATTTCTAACGAAATATTTTTTTTTGAACATCTTAATTTTGGGTTGGAGATCACCATGGCAAACAAAAGGTAGAATTTTAGATTTTTCACTCTAGATCTTGATTATAATGTTTTCATCCAAGAAAATACAAAAATCTTTAAAGTGGGTTTTTATGCATGGTTTTGAGGCAATATATTCAGAAATCAAACAATTTACCTAAACTATCTAAATATGATTAAATTTATGACACATATGATAGGCCAAATCTTTGAAACCAAACTTGAAAATAGAAAATTACATTAAAAAAAAACTCAAAGTACTTAAGCAACAAAACACCATTGACACTACTTACTCAAAAATCCGTCTTGATTTCTATGATTAGTAAGGTACCCACATGATTCAAAGAAAAGGACTAGATCAAAAAGAGGCAAAGAACTAGGATAGACCAATGGAAAAAAGAAAGAAAACAACAACCTAACCTTTAAAATAAAAGGAAATGAAAGAAAGACTATGTACAAGATCTCACCAAGCCAACTCATGCCTATAAATAATGCTTATGAATTGCCCATTTATAGGTAATAGGACATTTTTATCAATTAGACACTTGAGCCTAAAAACATTCTCACCAAATATATCAAAAATATATAAGGGACCTAACTATAGAGCATAAAACTTACCATGTTATCCCTTTCTCTCATGAGCCTTGTCCCAAAGAAGGACTAAATCAGCAATTCTAATGGCTTTTACTTTGTCTCACTTGTCAAACCAATGCTTGGTGAATCATTGATGTTTGTTAAAGTATGATAAGGTTGCATCTTAATTCTCTTCCAACTACATCAGGTTCAATAGCCAAGGTTCAATATTATCATTAGTTTCAAGGCAATATCTCATGATTTTGAAGGTAAGGATTCTTATATTTATGGGGAAAAATGATATTGACCATACACTAGATGGTATGGGGATATGCCTAGGGATGAATTAATCTTAGTTATATCAGATTAGAGTGAAAATTTTAGCATGTTATGCCAATATTGAGGATTCTTATCTGAGATATTCTTAATCACATCTATCAAATTTTTATTCATTGATTCAGTAACCCCATTCAGTAAATTTTCAACAAGAAAAAGGCTGGTCCATTATCACATACCAAAGTAAATGACATTGTAAACTTGGTGATGATGTGCTCTTTAATGAAGCTGATCACCACTTTGGTTGTAAAATTCTAGAATGCTTGTGCTTCAGTATATTATGTACAATGTGTGGTTGTTGCCAATATGAACTTGTGTCTAGTGAAATAATTAGTATTGATAGCTTCAATGAATTTTAGCCCCTATTTTGTAAAATGATGAATTTCAATAAGAAGTTACAATTTTATAATAGGACTAAACTCTATTTGTGTGATAACTTGATAAATATGGAATATTCTCATATGTGAATGAGCATCCTTGAAAACATGGGGCCATTACCTACTTAGATTATTTGGTGGGTTGTATCATTCCTTGAACTATGTTCAATTCCATATTTTCTTTGAAAATATCTAAGTACTTTAGATACTTCATCTTTTTTTAAACACCTTACATGGATTCCTTCATCATTATTCCTATACAACATTCCAAAGTTGATCATGAAGTTGCTGATCTTTAAGCATAATGCTATTCTTTGAGTGGAGTTTAGATAATTTAATCCCTCATTTTTCAACAAGTCATGAATTATATCATGATTCCACTCATTATTGGTGATATATTACATAGTATACTACTAACATAGAATATGAGAATCAACTTCAAAGATCATATTAATCATTACATTCCCTCTTATAATTTTTGTTGGTTGAATTTCCAAGTCAAATTTTTACAAAATGGCCATCCATTTACCTCTCCATTCACCTAGTTCATTTGAAATCAGTATTAATTTTACAATTGGGTTAAGTACAACTACAAACACTTTCTCCCTAGGTGATCTCTATCTGGAAACAAAACCCTATCTCCCTCATGCCAAGCACAAGCGGTGGATACAATGGGGAAGGGCCCATATGCCCTCTCCAAGCACCAATTGAGGAATAACTTGGACAATCTCCCTCACCCTATGAAAATCTCCTTCCCTTGCTATCAATTATTAATACATGATGTATTATTATGTACAATATAATGCTTGAAAATTATGACTTCTTTAATCAAATCAAACACTTTTTTATAAATGGTGGAATACTCAAGTTCAACATATCTTAATGGAGATATCATGAATGACACTAGTATCTCATCTCTAACTTTTTTTTTCTGAGTCAAAATAATAACACTTGAGTGTTTGAAGGTAAATGAATAAATATATAAGGGTTGTGCATAGTCTACATTTATTAGTACTAGGGTGTTAACAATAAAATTCTTGATTTTAGAGAAAGAAACTTGTGCTTAATTAGTCCATTTAGTTTTGGTATCCTTCTTGAGCATGGTATTTAAAAATCCAACTATTTCAACAAAACATAGAATGAATTTACACCTAAAATTGGTTTTATCAAAGAAGGGTTTTAGTTCTTTTCTTCTACTAGAAAAAGTAATTTTTAGAATTTCCTTTACTATATATGTGTCTATCGATCCAACTCTTTTAAAAATGACATGACCCAAAAAATTACCTTTAGTAACCCAAATATTCACTTTTTTGGATTTAAGGAAATGTCATGCTCTCTATATCTTTGCAACACCATTAAATCATCCATGTAAATCACAATGTACTTTCCAATTATATCCTCAAATATAATGTCTATAACACATTGAAATGTATCACTTTCATTTATTAGGTCAAATGACATCCTTTTGTATGTGAATGTTACCCATTTAGTTGTGAGTGACATTTTAATTCAGTATTCATAATTCATCATTACTTGATTATAACTAGAATATTGATCTAAAAATAACATCATTTTATGAACCATTCACTAAATTCAATACCTCGTCTAGTGAAGGTAATGGGTACTTATACCTACTAAAGTCCACACACAATTGTATCTCTTTGCTCTTATTTCAAATAGGGTAATACACTTTTTGTAAATAGTTGATGTTAATGTTAACATTAGTAGTAACATTATATGAATGCATTTTTAGTTTTATAAGTAAAACTTACCTTTGTAGTTCTCCTATAGTATTCATCATAGACATAAGATGACTAGTAGGAATTATTGAATTTTACAAAGATGTAGTCATTGGTTATAATTTATCATCGATTTGAAACATTAGGATGATGGATTACTCATCATTATTAGAAATTGATTTGAGATTCATATCATTTGAAAATTTGGCAACCTTAGGTAATGATACTTTGTTTGAAAATTTGGGAACCTTTGGTAATGATACAAAATTTGAATTTTTTGAAACCTTTAGAATTGGTACAGGGTTTGAAATTTTTGGAACCTTTAGTAATGGCACATAGTTTGAAAGTTTTGGAAACTTTGGTAATGGTAATTTTTTGAAAGTTTTAGAACATTTGGTAATGGTACTTCATTTTAAATTTTGGAACCTTTGGTAATGGTAGATGGTTTGAAAGTGTTGGAAACTTTTGTAATGGTACAATAATTATTTTGTAAGGAAGCTATGATATCCTTATGAATGATATAAAAGGTTTCATGATTAAATATAGTAAATTTTGATTGGTTATCATTAATAATAGATGAATCATATGTAAATTTTATAACATTTGGTAACTGTAATGTTTTGCAAGGAGAATTATCCCTGTCACTTGATTCTTATAAGGAAGCCGTAATAACCTTGTGAATGTTATAGAAACATTCATTTTTAAATAAAGGGAAATATGGATCATTTGTATCTAGTTTGGTTATATGAGGTGGAGGAACATGTTGACTATCTTCATTTAAGACTATAGGGTTGTTCAATTTGTAAGATGAGGAATTTGAGCAATTGATTATGAGATATGCAATTATATCAAAATCACTCAAATCTATAATCTAATTCATGAATATAGAGCCATTAGAATATAATTAATATTAGAATAAATATTTATAACAAAATTATAAAATCTAAAAAAAAATTTTCTAAACAAGATCAATACAAAAATGAGACCAAATATTATGGATGATGGATTGTTTACAAATAGATTCAAAATTTTAGCATGATATTAGCTTGATTCCAGACTTTGATTGCATGGATTAGTTGATAACTTGATGAAAGGTTTAATGGATTGTATTATAATAGATATAATAATTATTTGGAATGGAGGGAAGCATGATTTAAATAGGCAAGGGAAGGATATTTTCCAATGAATTAAAAATTCATTGGAAGCCTCTAGAGAAGAAAACTCTAGAGTGAAAGGAGGGAATTCCAAGGAATTCCAAGGAATTTAAAATTCCTTAGAATTATATAGAGAGAGAACACTCTAGAGAAGGAGAAGGGTATTAGAGAGTTATACATTCCATTAGGTAATCTAATGATGATTAAGGGAGGATTTGATTAGGTTAACAAAGTGATGATGTCATGGTTAGTGGGTAGGCTTGTAGAGAAGCCTATGAATAGGTGTGATTTTCATGAATTTAATATTCAGAAGTCAACATAAGATTTAGGTGATAAATGGGATGTTAATAAGAAAGAACAAGGGAATTAATATTGGCTGAGAAATATGAATGTTATTATGGATATATAAAGTGGACTAGATTATTGACTGGGGGAATACGTAATGCTAGATGAAGTAATGACAAAAGGGATTAATTAGAGAATCATTAGGTAGAATTAGATGAGATTGGATGAGATAGACATTTAATAGAATAAATTAGTGTGGAATAATAATAATATTAGGGATGATAAATGACGCAAGCAATTTTAGATGCATACACAAATTATCTCTTTAGATAGTGGTGGCATGGACCTGGTTAAAGGGATGGTAGAAATAACCATCTAAAGAGTTGAGATGAGGCCTTATATAATATTGTAGATATAATTTATCTTTTATTAATCCATATTTTCTAGATATTTAGATAGTTTTTGCATCATATTCATCAAAAGTATCTATATCTATTGGTGTAGGTTTTTTATACCATTATATGGTTTTTCCTACACCTATTATTTAGATTGATTAGTTGTTATAATAAGTCATTAGGGAAGATATGACTTAACCCCATTTTTTAATTTCGAGTTATTTTTTTGATTTTCTAAAAAAGTACTTTTCTTAAAGCTATTTAGGATAATCGTGATAGTAAAATATTTGATTGGTGAAGATAAGCTTATTTCTACTCATGTTTGATTTCACATCTAAAACAAGTTTTTTCTTCATGTCTAGCAATTCCTGATCCTTAATTGTGGACACTCCAAAAATATCATCCATGATGAGTGAAATAAGGAACACAAAGTCTAAGGAAATAAAGAGAATAAACATCACATATATTATGTTCATGCTAAAATTTTGACTCAGTAGTTGGGTTCACCAAATGTTTAACCCTTTTGGTTAACATAGGGTTAGGGGAGAATATCCTAATTAAATGATGAGTAAACTATTATAAGAGAAGGCCAATTAATTGAATACATATAAATAATATTCTAATTAAATACACTAAATTTGGAATTTAGATAAATGTATAAATTATAATGTCAAATAATAGTTTGATTAATTAAACATGAAAAAGAGATAATACTTAGCTTGTTTGTTAATGTGTATGTATGTATGAGGTGTACATGTGTTGAATTAGGTTGACTAAAGATTTTTATCCTGTCGTCAAATTCTAGAAAATGGCTTTTTAGCAAGTTAAAAATATACGAATCACTATGGACACTAGTGCCAATGATTATGTTCATGCTCAAGTGACTTTGTTTGGTATGAAATATACACTATTTTATAGAGTGGCCACCTACACCTATTAGGGTTCACTTTCACATTTCTATTTGTCTATCTGGATCATGCCCATATGTTTTAGATGTTTATATTTTAATTAAACCCTAATTATCTAACTTAGGTCATGTCACTTTGCCAAAAATGGGTTAGTGGGATCGTGAAGTCAAGTTGACCTCAAGGACCACTCTATTAATGAGCACTCAATACATATAAAATACTCCATAGAAGGCCTTAGGCATATGTAGTTCTCCCTATGTGTGGGACTATGTGTCAAAAATGGTGCAATATGCTATATACAAGGGCATGCAATTATCTATCTTATAACTTGACAAATAATGCTCATGGGTTGTTATTTGGATGATTTATACCTATAATAGAGCTAATACTATGATTAATATTGAAATATTTAAGAATAGGTAAATAAAACTTAGTTATGCAAATGATTTAATTGGCCTTGCAAGGTGCTTCTAGGTATTTTCTAGATGAATAATGAGTTGGATTTGATTTATATTTATACCACACCTTTTATAAATATCTAATGGTAAAGTTAAATAAAAATTGTTCAACACATATATTTTATAAGATTTGGATATTTGACAATTTGCAAGGTACAAACAGTATTGGAAAACCTCAGACACTAGCATTGATGTTAGAGTCCCTATTTAGATGCTAGTGTTTGATAGGTTAGAAAGTTGTTGAAGGTCTATATCTGACAATATATGATGTAAATTAGGTTTTATGTAGATTTTAGGCTAAAAGTGATCTATATAATTAGAATGATAGGGTTGTACTATATGATAATCAATTAGGTACAGTGAGATGGTGAATGTGAACCATTCAACATCAGGGAGGTCATGAACTAAAAAATAGATCCCTAGTTGATATGCGTCAAGTGCACAAGACTGATATGTTATATATAGATTCATATTTTAACTATATCCACAACATGACATTGATACACCAAAAGAATATTTAGGGATATGTGGATAAAATAAACTACCATGTGTCATTTTTTAGAATTTCTATTTCCTTTATATAGGTAAAAAATTACTACATGGGTCCCCTATCACATGAAATTAAAAAAACAAAGTAATATTTAATGGTATGGAAGACATTAGAACACCATGTGTCATTTTTATATGTTCATGTATCCTTTATGGAGTGAATTTGTAGTAATGGGACCACTTTCACATGTAATGGTGGCAACATTTGTTGATTTAGAGCTAGGGGACATATTAAAGACCACCATATGTCTTATTTTTATATGTCAGTATTTCATTTGTAGAGTGGATTAACTGTAATGGGACCCATTTCACATGAAATAAAGGCAATGTTTTCTGATTCATAGGTAAGAGACACATTAGACCACCATGTATCATATTTTTGTGTCCTTGTTTCATTTATAGAGTGAATTTGACTAAAATGTCCCCTTTTCACATCCAATAAATGCAATGAAGGAATATTTAGGGATATGTGGAGAAAATATACCACCATGTGTCATTTTTGTTTGTCCATATTTCATTTGTAAAGAGAAATAAACTAAATGAGACCCCTCTTCATGAAATCAAGGAAATATAAGAATTTTTAGGGGTAGGGGATGAATAAACCATTATGTATAATTTTTATATGTCCATGTATCCTATTTGGAATGAGTTAAAAGTAACATGGTCCATTTAATATGAAATGGAAGAAATGTTTATCGTTTTAGGGCTAGGGGACATATTAAATACCACCACATCTATCCTTTTTTTTGGGTTGATGTTTTGTTTGTAGATTTAATTTATAGTATCATGGATTATTTCATGTGCAATAAATGAATTTTTATGAATTTATGGGTAGGGGACACATTGGACCACCTTGTGCCACTTTTGTGTGTCCATGTTTCCTTTCTAGAGTGAAGTTATGTAAAAGGGGCCCCTTTGAAATATAATTGTTGTAATGGAGGAATATTTAGGGATATGGAAATAAAATAGACCACCATGTGTCTTTTTTGTGTTTTCATGTTTCCTTTATAGATTGAAATCAATTAAATGGGCCCTTTCTTTCATGAAATTAAGGAAACAAAGGAATATTTAGAGGTTGGTGACATATTGACCACCACGTGTCATTTGTGTGTGTTCATGTATCCATTTAGAGTGAAATTGTAGTAATGGGTCCCTTTTCACGTGCAATAAAGGCAATGTTTGTCCATTTAAGGTTAGGGCACATATTAAAGACCATAACATGTGTTAATTTTCTTTGTCAATGTTTTGTTTTTTAATTTGACTCATAGTAATGGGGTTCATCTCAAATATAATAGACACCAAGTTTGTCAATTTAGGGGTAGACACATTAGACCACCGTGTTTCAATTATATATATAGAAGATCTAATTTGTAGTAATGGGGTCCCTTTCACATGTAATGGAGTTAACATTTATCAATTTAGGGCTAGGGGACATATTAAAAATAATAGCATATGTCATTTTTATATATCAATATTTCATTTGTAGTGTGAATTCATAGTAATGGGCCTATTTCACATGAAATAAAGGAAAAGTTTATTGATTTAGGGATAGGGGACACATTAGACCATAATTTATTATTTCTATGTTCTCATGTTTCCTTTTCAAAATGAATTTCACTAAAATGGGTCCCTCTTACATGTAATTGATGCAACAAAGGAAGATTTAGGGATATGAAGAGAAATTAGACCACCATGTGTCATTATTTTGTGTTCATGTTTCCTTTGTAGAGTTAAATTGACTAAAAATGGCCCCTCTTTCATTTATTTAAGATAATGGAAGATGATTTAGGGGTAAGGACACATTATACCATGATGTGTCATTTTTATATGTTCATATATCATTTTAAAGAATGAATTCATAGTAATAAATCCATTTTAACATCCAATGGAGGCAATGTTTATCGATTTAGGGCTAGGGGATATATTAAATACTACCATGTGTGTTTCTTTTTTATGTTGGTCTTTCATTTTTAGAGTGAATTCATAGTAACAAGACCCATTTCACATATAATAGAGGTAATGCTTACCAATTTAAGGGTAGGGGACATGTTACACCACCTTGTGTCATTTTTATGTTTTTATGTTTCCTTTCTAGAATGAATTTGACTGAAATGGGCCCCTTTCACATGCAATTGACATAATGGAGGAACATTTAGGGCCATGTGGATAAAATAGACCACCATGTGTCTTGTTTGGTGTTCATGTTTCCTTTGTAAAGAGAAATTGACTAAATGAGACCCCTCTTTCCTATAATCAAGGCAATAAAGGAAGATCTACGGATAGGGGACACATTGGACCACCATGTGCCATTTTTTTATGATCATGTATCCTTTATAGAGTGAATTCATAGTAATGGGACCCATTTTATGTGTAAAGGAGGAAATAATTATTAATTTATGGATAGGGGACACATGAAAGACCATCATGTGTCATTTTTATATGTCAATATTTTTTTATGTAGATTGAATTCATAGTAGTGAGACCTATTTCACATGAAATAGAGGAAAAATTTATCATTATAGGGGTAGGGGACACATTAGACCACCATGTGTTGTTTTTGTTTTTTCATGTTTCCTTTCTAGAGTGAATTTGACTAAAAGGGCCCCTTTTCACATGCAATCAACACAACAGAGGAAGATTTAGGGTTATGGTGAGAAGATAGACCACCACGTGTCATTTTTGTGTGTTCATGTTTCATTTGTAGAGTGAAATTGAATAAAAAATGCCTCTCTCACATGAACTAAAGACATTATATGAAAAATTATGGGTGCAGGAGAAATTAGATCACCACGTGTCATTTTTTTGTGTTTGTCATTTTTAGATAAAATTCATAGTAACATGGCCCCTTCCACATGTAATGGAGGAGAAGTTTATCAATTTAGGGTAAGGGTACATATTAAAGACCAAAACATCTATCATTTTTGGTGTTGATGTTTTGTTTGTAGAAATAATTCATAGAAAAAGGTCCCATTTCACATGCAATAAAGGCCAAATTTTATGATTTATGGGTAGAGGGCACACTAGACCACCCTGTGTCATTTTTGTCTGTCCATGTTTTCTTTCTAGAATAAATTTGACTAAAAGGTGTCTGTTTGACATGCAATCAACACTACAAAGGAATATTTAGGACTATAGGGAGAAAATAACCCATTATGTGTCATTTTGTGTGTTGATGTTTTCTTTATAGATCAAAATTAACTAAATGGGCCCCTTCTTTCATGAAATCAAGGAAACAAAGGATCATTTTTGGACAAAGGACACATTATACCATCACGTGTCATTTTTTTTTATGTTCATGTATCTTTTTTAAAGTGAATTCTTAATAATAGTGACCATTTCACATGCAATGGTGGTAATTTTTTTTAATTTAGGGCTAGGAGACATATTAAAGATCACAGCATGTGTCATTTTTCTATATTGATATTTCATTTTCATAGTGAATTCATAGTAATGGGTTCCATTTCACAATCAATAGAGGAAAAGTTTATTGATTTATGGGGAAGGACACATTAAACTACCATGTGTCTTTTTTATGTGTTTGTGCTACATTTATAGAGAAAATTTGACTAAAATGGACCCCTTTCACATGAAATCAATGTATCAGAGGAATATTTAGGGATATGGGGAGCAAATAGACCACCATGTGTTATTTTTGTGTGTCCATGTTTCATTTGTAGAGAATAATCAACTAAATGAGGACATTCTCACATATAATCAAGGAAACAAAAGAATATTTAGGGGTAGGGGACAAATTAGACCATCAAGTGATGTTTGATTAATTGTTTAATATTGTTTTTAAGAAACAAGCACATGTTATTATGTATACACATTTAGGTTTGGTAATTATTTATTTTAAACATGTACACATTAAATCCAAACACGATGTATTAACATATTTTGTTATTTTTACATGCGAGTTATCATATTTTTGGTCCAACATATTTTTTCACTTTTCTTCCAATAAAATTAGATAGATAGGAACCAAACATGTGAATACACACTAGAAAAATGAAGACACACTAGGCATATTAAAATAAACTTCGCACATGAGATATAATAAATCACAATGACTACATATAAAAAATGTAGAGAAGTATATCATGGAGGGAAAACATCATCATATTCATGAAAATATAAAAGGAAAGTGTAGCATGTTAAAGTGGTATTACATCAACAATGCACTACATTAAACTAAAAATAATGTGCAATTTAGATCAAAATAATTTTACCCAAATAAGTAGTAAAAAACCCTAATTGCATTAAAAAAAAGTATTAAAATAATTAAAAAGTATAAATTTAGGGTTATAATAATAATAATAATAATAATAATAATAATAATAATAATAATAATAATAATAATAATAATAATAATAATAATAATAATAATAATAATAACTTTTTAAAAATATGTAGACTTTATGATGTTAAAAATATATTTAAACAAGTCTTTGAATCGAGGTAAACAAAACCCAAAAAATATTCTAAAATCTGACAACATTGAAAATTTGACCTAGAGTAAGCTAGTACACTCATGAAAAGTCTAGGAGTAGATTGGTATGTCTATAAAATTGAAAAAATCTTGAAACAAATTTTACAACTATGTTTCTTTGTTATTATGCTCTAAAACCCTTGATTAGTTTGCTAGAATTCACTGTGCATCTTACAAAAATATTTTTCCTTCTATGAAACCCTAATCAACTCTCAAAACCTTTTAAGACCTTATGAAATGGGTAGTCAATTGAATGGGGGATACCTTAATGATACCTCCTCTCTTGTAAAATTTAGAAAATAACACTCTATTTAGTTCAAAAATAAACCATGTGATGCAATCCCTCATCTTTATATGATCTTTCACTATATGAATTATTGGCAATGATACAATATGAAGACTTTTAATATAAATCTATCCTAATAAATTTAAGTTTTTTGTTAGAATTTTAATTATCACTCTTGAAATTTTATTGTGAATTATGTATCTTATCATGACTATGGTATATATATAGTAAGAATTCCTCAATCTCTAACTTCTCATTGATGCACACCTCATGCAGGTTACATTTTTCCTTGATTTTATTAATTTATTTTTTAATGAAAAAAATTTATATTAATTTCAAAAAATATTAAAAACTATTTATTATAAATTGGGTGGAATGACTACTCACTCCAAATTTAACAAACTAAGCCAAAATACAAAGGTGTCTATGATAAAAAAATGTTATCCATAAAAACCAAATGCTAAAACAATGAGACATTATAAAACAAGAACTTAAGTAATAATAGAAAATAGACTAGTGGCAAGTGGATCCTAGTCATTTTCCCCATAAGTGACATATAAAAACTCATATCCCTCAAGTATAGGATCCCAACCAGAGTTTGCATTATTCCCTACCTCTGTAATTTCTTTAGTGCTAAATTATGCTCCATTAATAATGGATCTTGGGGGAGAATATGCCGAGGCAAGGCATGTAAAATTATTGAAGAATGGAAGAGGACCTTGTAGGATACCAATTACCAAATTTCATGAGAGGATGAGCAAAATTATCATGTTATATTGATAAAGGTGTGTGTGTACGAAGTGATGACCACCCAGGTCTATTATGAGGGTATTCCCAGGGGGAATGACTCCTCCTAACTTTATGATTATAATTTTTTTTTAAATTTTATAGGTGATACCATACTTAGAGTTTCTATTTGAATTTATCTTCTGGTGATGTTTGTTAAGAGTAAGATGGGTTTATACATTGACTTGTATATTTTTCCCTACAAGCCAAAATCATTGGCATTACTATAATTATTATTTTTAATATTGTCACTTGATTTGTGAAGTGTGATTTGTAATCACCTCCTTAAAGGAATAGTATTTATTAAAAAATTGGGATTTTTAGGGTTAACTTAAATGGGTTTGGATCTATGTCATGCCCTTGAAAGAGTCCATTGCAAGTAGTGATACAATGTCAATATTGTGAGCTTTTGTGTATTTTTAATGTACTTTTATTTAAGGTTGATTGTTGAGATTACACTTTCCAAAAAAGATGGGCCTCTCAAATCTTAATGTAATAGTCACTTCAAACAAGGTGAGTAAATTGATTTATTCTACACACAACTTATACTACTTGCATTGACCTTAAATAGTGAGTTAAGTCTTAGAAAAAATACACCTATTTTAAAAACATTCAGAAAATGATTTTGTCCATCTCAAGAGCATTCTTTTATTTATTTATTTATTTATTTATTTAATTGAGGGTTATAAGGGCCTTCGGCTGAGTACAAAATAAATGAAATTTTTCTTAGATAGAAAATTTGTGGCCCAACTAAACAACATAAAACCAACTGCATAGACAAAGCAAAAGAAAACAACATTTAAATCTCAACTTTGAAAAGACTAGAAAAAACCAAAATCCATGCAATGATAGTTACTAGTAGTCTAAAACACACACTAGATAATAAAAAGATAGCCTTCAAGATAGAGCTCTACAAAATTTCTTGAGAGAGGTACTTGAAGGAAGGAAATAACCCAAAAATCTTGTGAAATCTACCACTATGATCTCCACTAGATTGTTTTCGCTAATGGACATGTAGATGCCTAGAGCATAATCCAAAAAAAATATGTTGAGAAGCATTTGTGCCATATAAATTTTGTTTTTTCATAACAATCCACTTGAGAAGGGTCATATTAAAATATAAATAATTAAGAGAATCCCATAAATCATACCCTTTGTCCCAAAAAGAGGGTATTTCACCTTTTAGGAAAGCAGAAATAGGGGTAGAACAAGAAGCAACCAAGATGAGATGAAGTGGAATAAACTCAATATAAATCTCAACATCAGTGGATAGACCCTCCTTCCCACTAGTTACTCCACATCCCCGACGTTCTTATCACATTTGACTAGATTATCCATTTTAACCTTCAAATCCTCCAAGTCATTATCAAATGAATTTAACAAACCAATTGATTAAGGATGGTTTTGGAGGTGTGCTTTCTCCTACTCTCTAAAGCATGTTAAATGAAACATCCCATATTTATATTTTGGTTTTATAAAGAATTATAATCATTAGTTGTTGTTTCAAGGAAAAGGCATTGAGAAGAATGCCAAGCTAACTAGTTATAGGAATTCAAGAATGTAAAACATTAAAATGTTGAAAAATTAGAGAGCTTGTTACTTTTTGAATGAAGAAAAATATTTCACACTTCTCAGTGAAAATAAATTATCATTTTACGTATTATTTCCATCTCAAATGTTTGATTCTAAATTAATAAATCTATTGGAACATGAAGTACCTCAAAAATATTCTTCTTTTCACAAATTTTTATGAAAATTATTTTATCAAACATGCCTAGAAGACATGGCTAAAACTACAAAATTTTATTCATAGAAATATAAAAGTTTTTTTACTGTGAGGAGGGCCTTCTAAAACCCATGACTACAATGTTCTTAGGATCAATGACCTATTTTGATAGGATTTTTATTACAACAAATACATCATATAAAAATATATTCTCAATAATATTCTTGATATAGCACAAATAATTAAATTATAATATAATATAAATGAAATTGAAGCCACCAAACATTAACATCTATTCAATAAGGCAACAAACCCATAAGCCATCTTATCATAAGCCCTCCTAGCCAGAAAAAATACCTGTCTAAAAAGTTTTATCATAATAATAAACAAAACATTTCATTAGTCAATTAAAAAATCTTGAAAATTTCTAAAATAAATAGGACCAATGAGAACAAAAATTAAGATAATACATTCAACTATGATAAATACCATAAATAATTACAAAATCTCAAGTTTACCTCTTACATTTAAATTATAAATGAATCCTTTCATAATGTCCAATTCTTGAGCCATGGAAACAAAAACTTGAGAATATCAACAACCTTTTTGAAGTATTTCTCTTTCCAACTCATTCTTATTACAATTAATGCTATTGTGACTCCAAAACCTGCTCCATATGACAATCCCACTGCTATCTCATACCATGAATAGTTTGGGCCCTTATTTTCTTTGTTGATTGAAACAACAGGAGGAGGAGCAAATTGAGGCCAAGAACACTTCTTTGGTAGGGGACATCGCCATAAATTTGGATTTCCTGAATAAGAGGATTCTCCAAATGTGCCAACCATATGTCGTCCTTGTGGTATGTTACCTGAAAGGTTGTTGTTGGATAAATTTAGGGAACCCAAATAATCTAAAGATTCAAGCTCATCAGGGATTCTTCCTGAAAATTTATTTGTAGAAAGGTCTAATGACTCCAGCTGACTGATTTCTCCTAAACTATTTGGAATAGTACAATTTAAATTATTCATTGAGAGATTGAGAAGCCTCAACCCCTTCAAATTTCCAAAATCAATAGGAATTTCCCCCTCTAGTTTATTGTTTGAGAGATCTATGGATGTCAGGGTGTAAAGAATATATGTGTAGTACAAATCTATGCCTTTGGAAGTAATTTCCAATCCATCTTGATATACTGCAGGTCGGACAATGGACAACACAAAACCATCTTGGTGTGCTATCGCCATCATTTGCAAACGTAGAATTCTGTATGGAATGAAACCTGACAAATGATTGGAAGAAAGCAACAAGATCTGGAGGTCCATTAGTTGGCCAATCTCTGGAGGGATAGTGCCTCTAAAATTGTTATCCTTCATCACCAACACTCTTAGCCGTGAAAGATTTTCAACTGATGTTGGTATTTCACCTTGAAATAAGTTATGCCCAATATCAAGAACCTGTAAATTTGAACAATTTGCTATCGAGGGAGGGAATGGTCCTGTCAGCTTATTACTATGAACAACTAATGAAAAGAGATGGCTTAGCTTACTGAACTCATGTGGTAAGCTTCCTTCCAAACTATTATTTCTTAGATTTAGAACATGAAGGGAAGAGCATTTGGACAAGCTTGCAAGTATGATTCCTGTCAACCTATTATTTCCCAAATTTAGGACTTGAAGGGAAGAGCATTTGGACAAGCTTGCAGGGATCATTTCGGTTAAATTGTTGCTTGCAAGATTTAATAGCCATAGTTGAGATAAACTACCCAAGCTTGGAGGAATATTTCCACTAAACAAATTGCCATTGAGTAGCAAATAATGTAGACAGGGAGACCATATAGTTGGCATGTGCCCACTAAGTGTATTCCTAGATACGTCAATGCCATCTAGTATTATTAGTTGCATCCATGTTGAAGTATTTGCAAATAGGTTACCTTGTAGATGATTTTCTGAAAGATTTACCCATCTCAAATAAGGATTAAGTTTCCATAGCCAAGAGGGAATTTCTCCAAAAAGACTGTTGTTAACTAGTGTCAATGACTCAAGTGAAAATTGTGTTGAAATCCAGGGTGGAATTTGGCCATCAATTTTACATGATACTAATTTTAATCTGAATAACTGGAAGAAGAATGGAATCCAAGTTGAGCTCATATTTAGTACACAATTAGAGAGAGACAAATCCCTTATGTTTGTAAGGTTGTGAAAGAAAGTTTCTGAAATTGATTGATGGTGGTTTAGCGAGAAAGACAGTCGAAGTATGGAAGATGGAAATGGTGAAGAATAAATGCTTTCATTGAAATCATTGCCATCGGCATAGAATTCAGTAAGGGAGGAAAGTTGATCAGCAGAGATCCAGAAGCGAGAGCAAAGATAGATTGCCCAAGGAAACTGGGATGTTACTGGTCAGCTCATTACTATTAAGTCGCATGTGGCTTAGAGAATATAGACTTCCTAGAGAAGCCGGTATGATTCCACTTAACTGGTTGTTGGTAAGGCCAAGATCCTGGAGAGAGGAGAGTTTACTCAGGGAAGCTGGTATGCTTCCACTGAGTTGGTTGTAACCGAGCCGAAGAGACGCGAGAGAAGAAAGATTGGCCAAACAGGGAGGTATGCTTCGATTGAGTCCATTGTAACTGAGATCAAGTATAGTAAGGCTGATGAGACGACAAATAGAAGATGGAATTATCCCACTCAATACACTGTTAACCATACGCAGACATTGAAGATGAGAAAGATTTCCAAGACAGGGAGGAAGAGTGGTTGTACCTGTTACTCCCTTTATGCTCAGAATTGTGAGAAAAGTAAGATTGCATATGCTGTCAGGTATCGCACCTGCAAAGTGATATTTAGGATATATATGAAGAGTGACGACATGGTGGGTGTGATTATCGCAGGATATGCGATTCCAAGTGCAACAGTCACTGCTATTCCTCCACGAACTGAGATAGCCATGAGAGTCATTGAAGGCTGCATTGAATGAAAGAAGAGCTTGGGATTCATGTGGATGACATCTGTGGGATAACACATGGCAAATACATGGGTTTGGCTTGGTGAAGAAGACAACAAATAGTGCAACAATAATGAAAATACAGAGGTTACTAGGAGCCATGGCAGGAATTAGAAATGGTATCCTGTGATGCTTGATGTAGCAGGTAAAGGATATATGTAACATAATTTATGGCGTGGGCGGCAGCGCAGGTTGTCGTTGAAGTAACAATGGGCGGCAGCGCAGGACGTTTGAGTCAATCTTAGTATTGATCCGAATATTATATGATTTTCAAAGACAGATTTTCGAAAGAATTTTTTAAATTCTTGTGGGCTAAGCAAACATCATTTTCGAAGACATATTTTGTTTCTCAAGCTAAATTTTGAGAAAGATTGAGTATGAAATGGTTATTTATCTTAGTCCTATTAAAACTATTAGGGTTTTGGAGAGTTCTTTCTGTCTGCTATTCAAATCATTTTTGTAGAAGATTCAATCCATCTCACTTTAAATGGTCATAAATCTTAGAGGTTTGGTCTATTTTATTTGAGCAGACATGGTATTCCTCTTGATACTTCTTTATATGTTATGGTTGCAAAGGATTTGGGTTATCTTTTAGCTTGAATAGCTGAACAAGCTTTTATCAGGGGCATCACTCTCCTTGATAAGACAAGTCAACTTGTTAACAATCATTTTACTTATGACTCTTTTTTCACCTTAGTGTAGAATAAAGATTCATTCTATGAAGCTCTGACATGTATTGACAACTTTTTTAAATCCTTGGGACCAAATCTGCAATGGATCAAAACACAATGAGATGTTATCAACAAAGTATGATGCCTATTTTTGATTGGATTCAAATTTTTAATTGGAAGTTGATTGACAAAGGGGAAATGTTTTAATTCTTGGGCATTCCTTTCATCTTTGAAACCTCTATCTTACCTTTGGCAGTATCTACTACAACAAGTCAAGATGAAAATTGTGTAATAGATTACCCAACATTTTTTTTACCTAGTAAGTTTCATAATTGTGCAAATATTCTTGCAACAACTAATTTATGTTATTTGGCCTATTGGGATCAATCTAACACAACTTATAACGATTTTTCCAAGTTATTTCAATATTTTATGTTGGCTAATGTCAAATAGACCTGCAGATTCCATAGAGTTACTAAGGACATATATTTCCTTTCTCAAGTAAAGGAGTTAGGTTTTGTTCCCATCCTCTTATTATTATCACTATCCCAACTAAGATTAAATACTTGTTTGTTGCCAACTTTTCTAAAAAATCCTTTGAGTTTTCCAAACCATTTCTCACTTGGGTTAGGGATGGGTTTAGATCGAAACTCACTTTTAATGACCATGATATTTGTAGGTGTCCCATCATTACCAAAAAAATGCTTTCACTTATAGAAACTAGACATATATTAAAGCTCTTGGGCTCTTCAAGAAAGGCATTCACACTATTTATGATCTTATTTATTTACAAGATTAGACTCCATGGCCCACCATGAAGAAGAATTATAAAATTATTTCCACCTCTGATATGGAGTCCATCTTGCACATTTAAGAGCTTATGCCTAATGTTATGATGTATAAATTGGGTTTTCAATGACTAATTTCTTGGTGAAAAGACTAGTGTTGGAATTATGATACACCCTTCCAAAATTATTGATCAATGTAGAGCTTATCTACACACTCCTTAAAAGGAATTTGAGTCAAGGTAAAATTTAGTGGTTATTCTTCATTAATTCACAAATATTTCAATTTTAGAAATTGGCATTTGGCTATTTTTAGGGGATGGCGAACAATGTGGATTCACCTAAATTATCTAGGTGTAAGTTAGTTTTGTAGATCAACTCACCTACTATTTAAAACAAATTAAATACATATAAATATAGTTCACCACTCCATCAAAAGTCAATATGAGTTTATTCTCCATGATATGTAGAAAAACTTCCACCCATATACTCATAATGGCAACTTTCATTACTAGGAAAGGGATGAAAGAAGTATCAGGCAATGTTTCTAAATGATAGAATGCTTCCAAGCTCAAATGACAATAATGTTGTCAAATGATAGCAATGTTATTGAATGACAATACTGTTATCTCTCGGTAGTACTGCTGCTGAATGGTGGTAAAATTACCAAATGACAACAACACTTTCAAACAACAACAATGTTTTCATTTAACAACAATCTTTGTTGTTTGATAGAAAAGCTATCGAACAAAAGCATTGCTACCAAGAAACAACATTATTGTCATTTAGCAGTATTACTATGAAATGCTAACATTTTTCTCATTTGACAACATTACTGTCGAATGATAGTATTGATATTGTTTGGTAATATTACTATCAATCAATATCATTACTATCATTTGATAACATTTTTATAAAATGACATAATAATAATAGATGCCATTCGGTAGCATTATTGTCATTCACCATTAGCTCTATCATTTGATAGTGAAGAGGTATGATGCATAGAAAAACAAGGTATATTTCATCTATGGGTTTTATGTATAGTTGCATGTCCATCTAGATTATGTGCCCTGTTATGATTCACCTATCTATTCACCTTCTCACCTAAACACTACCTGTTAAATTTTGCTAGACTTTCTAAACACATAATTAAAGAGTAACAAAAAAAACCCAAGTTAATTTATATATGAGCCACTAAAATTTAACCTAATTTGAGTTCCCTAGGATTTCAACACCTCATTCCATGATCAAAATATCATGACATCTTCCTTACTTGGTGTATCACCTTAAAAAATACCATGAAATCATATTTTGTTGCATAGCATCTCCTACACTTGATACCCTATTAATCACATTGAAACATTACATATCACTTTCATAACCTCACAATTCTTCTACGTACTACTATAATGTCGCACAACATATTTCACAAGTTTTTTTCATTACACAATGGTTTCCTCACTCCACATCCACGTGTTAGCTTCCTTGCCAATGACTCATTTGGGAGGTGCACTACACCAAGATAACATGATAATTTTGCATTACCAAGACATTGGTAGTGTTTCAACACCCTCACATGCACATAAACATTGAGTGCCACATTTAGTCTTTCATTTCTTATTGTGTCTCCAAGCCCACAAATAAAAAATTGGGACTTGAAATGCCTCTTTTGATTATGTCTTATCCATGGGAGTCTATCAACATGTATTTCATGACTGATTAACATATGCCAAACCATCATAATGATTGTGTACTCATTATAGTTGATAGATTTTCAAAGATGGTCATAATGCTTGATTTTTAAAATAAAATCAACATGTAGGGAACTACACACTCACTCTTTGACCATGTTTACATTAATTTTGGATTGTCAATATCCATTTTGTTTGAATATAACCCATGTTTTATTAGCCACTTTTATAAATCTTTGTGGGACATTATAGATTCACAATTGAAATAATACAAAACATTTCATCTATAGATATATGTACAAATGAAAGTTTTCAATGACACATTTATCTATCTACTACACATGTACACCATTGCACACATACGTATGTGGGATGACAATTTTATTTACATCTAACATGATCATAATAGAACAACCCACCATCTAATATAGATTCACATCCACATAAAAATAAAGAAGACAAATTGAGTAAGTTTCTATAACACATCTAATGTGTTTACTAACAAGTGTAGAAGATACTTTCATCCTAACTGAAGTAAAAAAAATTCCATGACACACAATGCACACCTCATGAATTTTAAGTGGGATAAAAAAATGTTTGCATATACATAATAATTATTTAAAAGTCCATAGTGCAATATCAAACCTTTCTGTTATGGTCCATACACCATCATTTGTACAACTAGAGAAAACACATTTGTTTTTCACCTTTAATGAAATAATTTGGTTTGCATCTAAGTTTCAATGTAGAACTCATTGAGCCTTACTTACCATCATTAATTAAGTGATCAACAATGTAACATATTTCTTATTTAGATCCCAAATATCTTCACACAAAAAAAGAGGATCATATTATTTAAGTGACTCAATGTGCACCCACTGAGGCACACATAAATTGTTTATAATGGTCAAGGAAAGTCAATTAGCTTTAGAAATTTAAACTTTAGTTTCAAAAACTAAGTATGTAATAAAGAAAATTTCTCTTCAAAATAAGGTGAATGATTTGTGTGGAGATGTGCATACTCCTCCTTTTCACACTTAGAAAATACACACAAATGTTTACACTAATATGGAGTTATTTAAGCTTGCAAAATCTCACACCATGCACAAATCCCCCAGTATCTTCCCACACTAACATATCACATTATAGATTATTGCACCACCATATTTTATCATGAAAATCCTTATAATATCCATACCATGTGCACTAAATTTTATCACCGTGCATAACTTTTGTGCCCTTGGGATACCTCTGCATACTAGAGCAACACTATAAAATTGTCACATGGATACCACACTTCATATAGTGGAACCAACATTCACAATATTCATGTTGTATCCCTATTTATCCAAGGCATATCAAGTGGCACTTTATAGGTCTAATCCATGTTAGGGTACTTATCAAAGGAACCACACAACTGGAAGTTCAAATTTTACACTTGAAATAAGTCCAACCACCACTCAGATTGAAGATGAATGAACACACCTATTTTGTAACCATCATTAGTTGTAATTTATTATTCTAATGATGTTCATATTGTAATCATATTACCCATAAGGGATAAAATATGAGAAATATCACATAGGGAAATATAATATTGTTATAATGATTTTTGTATCAATCATTTACACCCATTTTTAACCCATGTCTAGTCTAGACAAATTAAAATAAAGGTTTCCCATTATAATCATATTAACTAACATGAACCCATACTTCATATACATTTCACACATTTTTACTTCTCATGTATCCTTTACATTGAATATAA
>JARHVA010001366.1:1370000-1372500 GCA_037957365.1 Torreya grandis
ATTTGATTTTAAAAACTAGTTAATCAAGAGAGATTGACACAGTTACAAGTCTCATGTAGTTCTCCTAATTTTACTTGGGGAAAAAGTTTTTAAATGCAAATGAGTCTTTTGAATACCAGATATTTGAATAAACCACTAAATGAAAATTGCTTCATATGACATTTTGCTAGTACTGAATCTCTTCCAACTGCTACATCATTTGACATCGAACAATGTAAGGCAGGTACTATGGCTACATCATAGCTCTTTTTAAATATGCTTTCCTTGTCCAATATTTGCTTGATGATGTAGTGGATAATCATGTTGCCTAATGTTAGATGTGTTAATTATATTTTTCTTTGTTGGAATTCTAATTGGAAAGTAAGGATACTATTATTTATATGATATATAATTTAGATAACATAAGATTAGACGTGACTAGACAAACTAAGTTGGAAAGTAAGGATTCTATTTCATACTTGTTCATTACAAAAAAAAAACCTTTGTCGAGTCTTTAAAATCAAGACAAAAAATTGCATAGTTGTAATTTTTTAATAAATTATTTCTTTATGACAAAACATTGTATACTTTATATTTTTCAAGAGCTTGCTCCATCAACTCTTTTTCTATTATGTTTTTCACTAGTATTGATGTTTTTGGAGTGTTTATCATACCACCTATCAATGATTGAAAATTTAGTGCTTGCTCTTGTTGATAACAACCTGTCATTTGCAATTGATTAAGTGGATTAAGTGGACTTCCAAGCTAATAATTTATTGAGTTTGTATAGGAAGGAGCATATATGTTGATTATTTCCATCATAATTGGATGTTGATTTGGAAAAGGATTTTCCATGTTTTTTAACCTTCTCTATTTGTCCATCTCTTTCAATGGTTTCTCATACTTCCTCATCTTTTTCTAGTGCTATTTCTTTTGTTCCTTCTCAAGCTTTTCCCTTTCCATTTGCCTTTGTTCTTCCTTTTCTTTCCTTTTTAACTGATTCTCAATTTTTTTTGCTCCTTCAAATCCCTATTAATTTCTATCAATGCTTTCTTCTCTTCTATTTGTTGTTTCCTCTTTACCTTAATTTATTCTATTTCCTTCTTTCTTGTTTCTTCGTGACTAAGCATTTATAAAAAGTCATCTATAGTTAATCTTTGAGACTGCCTACTCTGTCTCACTACACCATTTGATGATCGACTAGAATTGTGCACAACCCTCTCTATTTGTAGTTTAAGGAAACTACTTCAACTTTAGCTTCTTGGAATTTATTTACTTTGAATACATTCATGTTCTTCATTGTTATTTTTTGCATTATCATCTATTCCTACAAGATTCATTGCATGATCACATTCATGAAAATCCTTTGAAACTGCATAGTAGTGCACCAAATCTTTATTAGGTATAATTTCATAAGGGGATGGCATTGAAATGCCCACATAAGCATTGGAAAAATACAAGTTAACACCTAGTTCAACCCCATCCTTAATCTAATCTGGTTTTCTTATTTATGAAGGTAGGTGCAACCCCTCTCTAAGAACATGTTATTCAACCTTAGACATATTCATGCCTTGACCAATTTATTTCATTTGGCTTACATGGGTAACTCAGCTAAGAATTGGTATAATGGGATGTACAATGTCATTTTCAACTGTTACATCTAATTTTTGAAGCTAAATAATTACATCTATCTTGTCCTCTCCATATCCATCCAATCACATGATGCATTAAATTTTAGTTTCATCATATTCATTTAAAACTTCATAGGCTTAACTTGGTGCCATGTCTTATAGAAGTGCCTATCTAGTCAATGGCCATATACCTATCCTCTTAAATCTTAAATTTATATTTTTTTTTATAGAAAATACATTTTTGAAAGCTATGTTGCCCAACTCAGCCAAATTAGACCTATTAATTTCAAGACTATGATTTCAAGCTATCCAATTTGACCTTTAACATTTTAAATATTTTTAAATAGGAAGAGTACACTTACATCCATTGGTTTTATCTTGGGGGAAGTGTGGGCTGGTAAAGTAATAAGACCAACTCCCAAACTGCTAGCCTCTTTTACATTTCCATTTCTATATGACTCCCATGGCCATAAAAAATCAACAGGTGCCTATTAGAATGAGAAACTTACTTGGTATGGTTATCTTGAAATGGTGTAGTAAAATGAGATAAAGTTTTTTTTTCATCCAAGCATTTTCTTGGGTTGCCATACATGCACCTAGTTTGCAACATGAAATGTAATTTTTTAGCTATTTTTTTCCCTTGAAAAGATATAATCCATGAAATCTTTACCCTACTATATTATCACAAACAAGAATGGTGATCCATTCCATGTTCTTTGGAATGATGTGATGAACACTTAGACATCCTATTTTCGCTATGATTCATATATCAGTGTTCTTTCTAGCCTATAATTTTGTTTCATCACAATTCCAAATTTTTTAAGGTCCATACTGGTTAGCTTCATAAACCTTCTCCAAGTTATTTTAAAATTCATCTACAATGGAAGTCA
>JARHVA010001366.1:1377500-1410000 GCA_037957365.1 Torreya grandis
GGATAAGTGATTACAAACTACTTCTTTCTAACCACTAGAAAAATCTCACATTGTTATTGTTTAGAGAAGATATTCTATTTAATGTCAATTTGTGATGTATTATGGGTGTGATATGTTATGTTACATTGTGATTTTTTTATAATTTAATGTTTGAGGATTTAGTGGGTAGGTGAGATTATTGAAGAAAGAAAGAATATCCAATTCCTATATAAATTGATCCCTAAACTTTCAAGAATCATTTATAATATTGTGAGGTGATAATCCAAAGTGTGGTATCTAGGTATGCTTTTAGTAAATATTTGTGCATAGATTTAGGTAGAGTTGAATGGTTGGACTGTGTCCTTATGTGGATTGGGTATTATAAGACTATAGGTTTTTGTAAGACTGAAGGTTGTATTTGTGTGAGTTTGTGTGTGTGTAAATATATCATTAAATAGATAAAGATTGTTTTCATTATATTCAGTTGCATTATTGTGGGCTACATAATATAACACATTTTTTCATTGGACCCTAAGTGTGACTACATCATTTGATATCACAAAAATGAAATCAAACTCTAGTTTTATAGAGTAAATGTTGAGGTTAGGACGGGAATATAACATAGGTGAGAACATGGTATGATATGCAAAGGTTTACAAAGAGTGGTGAATAAACATGACATGACCAAAGAGACTGGAAAGACTAGGCACAATAGTTGTAAATGTATCCATAAGGATTGAAGAGATCATGGAAGTGATGTGAGTCATGAAAAAAAGGATGGTGGTAGTAGAGGAAGATAGAAGGAGATAATTCATCTTGAGGGATGATGTGAGAATGTAGAAGTTGAAATGAAATTAGTAGATGAGGAAAATAAAGTGGGGCTAGTACATGAACAACTGGATGGAGGAGAAGAGATTCTCATCAAAATTTATTTCAAAGATTGGAAGTGGAGCATAAATGATTTTTTCATGTTTCTCGAGAATATTAAACCTAGTAAAGCTAATAGATTTCCTCACAAGGATCAAGGAGTACTTGATTTTGATGAAGTATTGTATGAGTACAAGGTAAAAGTTTTGTAGACTAAGTTAAAGTAACATGTATATCTATGGTTAAAGGAGATATAGGTTAAGAGAAATAAAAAATGTAAAGAAAACATTTCCCAATAGGAAAGATTGATTGTGAAGCTAAAGGGAACTTTTTCCCTAGATATTATCATTCGAATCTATTGAAGAGGTTGAAAAATATGTGACAAAATAAGTTGAGCATGAAAGAGTAAATGAAGGATTTCTTCAAGATCACTATCTATGATGGTCATAGAGAGGGACCAAGATAAGGTGGCACAATACATTAATTGACTATGATGGGTCATTAAAAACAAGATCAACATAGTGAACCTTTAAATAGAAAAGGAGGTAAATCAACATGTGCTGAGAGTAGAGGAAAAGTTGTAACATAGTCAACATGTCTTCAGAGCTAGAGGGAAGCTCAGTATCAGTAGAGAACAACTGATATTTTTTAATTGGAGTGAATAAAGTGTGATCACTATGCAACCACATCAGGGTAGAGGAGGATCTACTTCTGTGTGTGGAATAGTTCATTTCAATAGAGGAAAATAAGTAAGGTTCATAGGAACATTCTTTAGGTGTGGGGAAGTTAGAATTAATCTAAATGAGTGACATTATCCACATAATTATGATGGGAAGAGAGGGAGTGGTGGTATAAAGGAAGTCCTAAAATCAAATGCAAATACCATGGAGTAACTTGAACATAGAGAGAAGAATGAGCAAGGAGGGAATTTACTTGAAACAATAAGAGTCTTTAAGGTCATATGAAAGAGAAAGTAGGCAAGTTAGAGAAGAAATAGTTTCTAGACCAAGTAAAAGACAAGAGGTAATTTCTATATATTTTTGGTGGATAGAAGAAGCATGGATAATCTTATCTCCATAGAGAAGGTGATGAAGTTGGTTTTGGTGCACAAACCACATCCAAGGCCTTATAGAGTATCCTACTTGCTACAGGGTTTGAACAATGTTGTGAAAGAATAATGCAAGGTGGAGATAAAAATAGGAAGATACGTGGACAAGGTGTTAAGTGACATACTACTAATGGACACACTTTTTTTGGGAGATGCTATGAAAGTATAAATTTGAATTGATGTATAATAGAAGAGTGAATATTTTTCATGTGACGAAGGATGGATGAAGTTATTTTCTAAATTTAAGGAGTAATTTATTAGGGAAGAAGATGTAGAGTATGTAAAGATGAATAGGGATGCTATGTAGAGGAAGGAAAATGAGGGTGAAAAACACATGAAGCCTAGAGTGATATAAGAGGTTAATGTCATAGTGAAGAGGAATAATGGATTGAGAAACATAGACAAGGGAGGTTGACCCAAAGAGAGTGGGAGTTATCAAAATCGAAAATTAAGTAAGACCTAGTGGAGAAAGAGTGTTTGTGGCCCAGTTTGTAACTACGTAGACTCAAAGGTGGGAATTATCCCACATTGCACAAGGATGCACCAAGACCTTTAAACAAGTTTGAAAGGGTGGTTCTAAAACCTATTCTGAGTGTGTAAGCACGTGCTCATGCATTTTTATTACCCAAAATGTATGATGTAGGATAATTTGGGTTGAAAAGTGATCTTTCATCAATAAAAAAAACTTAGCATAGAAATAAGTAGTTTACATATGTGCACATTTTTTTATTTGCATGCAAGCCCTTGGAGTTTATTCATAGTCTATGTACATGTGCATAATTTCTTCCATGTAGCATGTTGGTACACAAATAAATTTTTTAGGGGATTCAATTGAGGTCTTTCTAGTTCTGTGCAAGTTTGAGAATTTTTTGTGTGGTAAATTTATGTTGGATCCTTGTGAAGTCTTGCAATGCTTGAGTTCACGTGCACATTTATGTTTCTCAAAATATTGTGATATTCTATGATGAAGTTTTGGCACACATCAAAGTGATTTTAAAATTTCTTGTGTAACCCACACATATATTAATCTATTTAACTTCAGTTTGTTCATCATTTCAACTAATCTTTGTAAGTTTGGATATATGTGTAACATACATATGGATCACTAGTTATCATAAACAAGTCATTATAAATTATTAAACATTCGATTAAATTCCAAGAATCACACAAATTTTTTGTTTAAAGGAGAGAGTTTATTTAATGTCACATTGTGATGTATTATGGGCATGATATGTTATGGTTCATTTTGATGTATTATGTGCATTTAATGTTTGATACATTAGTCGGTAAGTAAAGGCATTAATGTAAATAGGTAGATCATTTTCCTAAATAAAATAACCCCACACTTGTGAGAATCATTAATAAATCCATTGGATGATAATCCAAAGTGTTTCCTTTGGGTGTGCTGCATGTATAGATATATGCATGGAAATGGGGAGGGATGAAGAGTTAAATCACATCCCTACATGGAATGGGTAGCATAACAATATGATGTTTTATAAGCTTGTTGGTTGTTTTTACATGATTTTGAAAGTGTGTAAATCTCTCATTAAATAAATAAATATGTGTTACTCTTTGTATTTTGTTGTGTTATTATGGGTTACATGGTATATAACATCTCTTCATTGATACTTTTAACTATAACCACATCAGATTCTTTGTAGAGTATACAACAAAAAAATTAGTATTGATAAGTTTGTAATGGATAAAAATAAATGCTCCTTGAATGAAGCAGTGGATTTATCTAATTGTATTAACAAAAGGGAGGTGGAAATTCTACCCACCCTAAATTCAGTTGAATGCAACATCATTGAACAAACAAAACCATCTTCTCAACAAAAATAAATAAAAATTTCAATTGAACGCAACATCATTGAACAAACAAAACCATCTTCTCACCAAAAAATAAAAATGTACCTTTTTGTGAAAAACTATAACTTGATGTTATGTGTTAATTACTCCATGATGTAAAATATCAGTTCATAGAACCTAGATTTATTAGAAAATATAATTCCTTTCAAGAGAAATATTTTCAAGGTCCTAGTGCAGACCCAAGCATTCAACTATATTTTCCATTCTGTGAATGAATGGAAAAACTATAATTCAAGATATTTACTTTTAGGGTTTCACACTAATTCTAGTAGTTCTAAGTCATCATATTTAGAACTCATTTAAGAGATAGAAGAAATGCAAATAAACTTTAAAAGAAAACATTTTCTTAAGAGAGGAAATAAGGATCAATATTAAATTTTTATCTGGATAGTGTAAAAAATCTTCCCTCAGTTATATCAAATAAATTTTCATTATCCATTCCAAGACTAATTTAACAACTTAACTGCTTCATATTACTTTCCAAGGTTCTACCCCGATGACATGATATTGCAATGATTTTAAGGAATTTAAAATACTCTTCTGAAAAGAGTCTATCTATACCTAGTTTATCTAGTTCAACTCCTTTAAAAACACATTCTTGATTTCTCATCAAAGCACAAGAAGAAGGAATACAAACTTGAGGGTCTGCAAAGAGACATAAATGGTTTAGAATAAAAGACTTTTACTATCTGATTATAAGGAAAATCCACCAAATAATTTTTGTGTGAAACATTTTATCTTTTGTTGGATGCAATTGATGCTTTTATTTTTTATTCTTGGAAACCACCAAGGGCTTGTGAAGATTTTTTTAGCTCCTTTCTTTCTATTGTATCATATGCAATAGTAACATGTGCAAGCCAATTCTTAAGGGTCTTGCTGCTTCATCAAAAATTACTTGTGTCAATGACACATGCTCAAGTAAGGGCTTATTCAGATGCTAAACGATTGTGCTTTGTAGGTCGATACTTTGGGAAAAGATAAAGGTGATCTATTTGAAAACATGAGAAAAAATAATTGTGACAATTTGTTTTGGTTAAAACAAGGATCATGCACTAACATAATCATTCATTCTTGCTTTAGCTAAAAACATTTGATAGAGTGTGGACTATGATGAACATGCTTGTTATTAGTTGGACATGGGAGAGATCTCCCTACCAACGATATTTTCAAGCTTCATTTTGTACTTAATTATGAAGAAGTTTCACTGTTAAACAAACCTAAAGCTTAGGGGTGGATTCATGAACATGAAAGGTTGAATTATATAATATGTGGAGTCTCATAATATGTAAACAAATTCTTAACTATTTCATTATAGACAAGTGTTCCCTTTCGATTCAATTTATCACCCTACCTATACATATTTCCATATCAACAATAGTACTATGTGTATTATTCAATTAAAAAAATGAATATTATAAATTAATAAATCTTAAGAAGAAGATGATTTGGGTTACAATTGCACAAGAATGAATATTGTGGTGGTATTGCATTGGCATGTATGCGTTATTTTATATGGTTCCTTTTTAGGACTCAATGATATTTTATGATAAGACACTAAGTAAGAGAAATCGCAAGGGAATATAACTAGATAACATTTTGTTTTTATTTCGTGGGCTTTTATAATTTTGGAGAGTGTAACTCATTTCCATTTTTCTATGTTACCAGATTCTCAAAAATCCTTCACCATACTCGAACTGAAATGTTTATGGTATTGATTTTGGTTCTAGTTCATCGTGTAAATGTCTTAGGTTATTTAGAAACATTGGGTCCTTCCTCAAAATGTTTTTCAATTACCTACTTAATCTTTTTGGGACCGACACATAATAAGGGTATGCTAAAAGTAAAAAAATAAGATAGGATAGAAGAAACTTAATCTAAATCATAAATCATAATTTGTAAACGTTGATATTTTGAACTATGAAGTGTTTTGTTAATTTATATTTGTTTAATTATTTTGATTAAGATGAACCCATCTTTAAATTAATGTGAAATTCAGTCCAGATATATCAGGTTCATGTCTTCCTTTGGCTTACAAAAGATATAAGAGGATGTAATTTACCAAAAAAACCAAAAAGACCCAACCAAAAGAAGTAACAATAGTGAAAAGAGTAACATCACATTTGACTAGTACGAGAATCAACTAGTTTTAACTAGACCAAAAAACCAGCCTAGACTGATAAAGAAAGAGGCCCATGTCTCAAAGAAAACCATCGGGGTCCCCAAAGGACCAGTGGACTAAATTCAGATGGATCAAGAACCATCCTAGACATAGCAAGAGGTTTAGATTTCCAAAATCAAATGGAAAAAAGAGAAACCCTATGGGATCCACAACAGAACACAAAACCAACAAAACACCACTAAAGATAAAACAAGGGCCCTGAATACAACAAAATAGAAAGTTTGGATCTCTAAAAAAAACCATTGAAGTACTCAAAAAAGTCACATGAAAAAAACATTAATTAGTAACTCAATCCTAAACAAAGGGGGCCCAAATCCCCAAAAATAATTAACAAATGAAACAAGACCCCATCAAGATCCATAATACCATCCAGAAAAGGATTCTAGGGGAAATCCACAACCAATAAAATATCCATAAAAGTATTTTATGAAGGAAAATGTTTCCAATTAATATATTTGAAGAAAAATAGTGCAACACTTGGGAATGAGAAAGACTCTCATCTGTCCTGAATGATGCCCCTAAGAAATGATCTCTCAAAAATTGAACACAAACAAAAATTTGAGTGAACCGAGAACATACATAAGATTCCTCCTTATCATCTTCACCAAGTGTTTCTTGCATAATATTTTCTTGGAAGGGTAAACATACCCAAATAACTCCTTGATGTCAGCCATCTCTCTTATCCTAAATATAGAGAAAATAACCGCACTTAAAGCATATTTGAATAAGAAAGATTCAAGATTTACTACACTCCTACTTTGCTCCAGAACCCACATGAACAATCTCCAGAACCTCGACAAGGATCACTAGGTATTCTTAAAGCGCCCCATCACCATTTCTGAAACCTCCACTGAATCCAAGAATAAAAACCAATTATAAACAAGTTAGAACATATGGGTTTTTGACCTAGGTCTCATCAATGAGGGAAGACCACTTCTAGACTGGTGTAAATTTTTTAAATAAAATTAAATCATAGCCAAATATATGCAATATTCATAATATAGAAGAGATAAGAGTTGCAAAAATAAAAAATACTTCTTCATCAAAAAATTGGAATCATTCTCCTTCTTCTTGAAAATAAAGATCAATTACAATGTATTAATAGAATTGCATGTGAACATGCTTTTCTAATTATTGAATAAAATATTTTAAATTTATCTAAATAATAATTTTCATGTAATAGCAACTAAAACTAACTCTAGCCTTTCTAAGGATTTATTTTTTCTAAAAAATATATTAACTAAAAATTAACTAATTGTCTAAATTTAGCTCCACAAAAAACTGTTCATGCAAACTAAATTTACACTAATAGTCTAAAAATAGAATTGAGTGAACTGCACTTCAGCATCACTTTTTAACATACTCCCCCTTGATGCTGAGTGGGATCAAAATTTTATCTCTTAGTGTCAAAAACTGATTTGTTGCAACTACTTTCATGAAGATATCTGCCAATTGTTCTTTAGTGTTGATGTATTTCAATTCTGCTACTTTCATCTGCACTAAATCTCAGATAAAATGATGCTTTAAATCAATTTTTTTTGTCCTGCTATGATGGACTGGATTCTTGGCCAATTTAATAGCACTAATATTATCACAAAAAATAACTGTGGGCTGAACTTGAATCTCTCTAATTTCTTCAAAATTTTTTCTAAGCCATAATGCTTGTGTCCCTAATGAAGTGACTGCAACATACTCTACTTTTGTAGAAAAAAGGGAAACTATACTTTGCTTCTTTGAGCTCCAAGTAATCAAACCAGAACCAAAAGAAAAACAATTCCCAGATGTTTACTTTCGGTCATCCAAACTACCTCCCCAATTAGAATCACTAAAACCAACAAGATTGAACTTTTTAGAAGTGTAGTAATGAATACCAAAATCTAGAGTGCCTTTCACATACCTCAAAATTCTCTTGGCTGCCTTCATATGTATTTCTGATGGCTCTATCATGTACCTTGAAATAGGTGAAACTGAATAAGCAATATCAAGTCTTGTATGAGTTAGAAACATTAAGCTTCCAATAACACTTCTATACGCTGTCTTATCAACTCTTTCAGCACCATCATCTCTTCTTGTTTTTAGTAAAGGGTAGGTTCACTCTTACTTCGTTGAAAGCTATTCTCTTGAAAATATCCATCGATCCTAGCATACCATGCTCTTGGTGCTTGTTTGAGGCCATACAAAGCCTTCTTTAACTTGTAGACATGATTTTCTTTTCCTTGCACTTCAAAACCTTGTGGCTGTTCCACATATACTTCTTCTAAGTACCCATTCAAGAAGGCACTTTTCACATCCATATGATGGATGCTCCAATTATTTTGAGTTGCTAATGAAATCATCATTCTAATGGTCTCTTGTCTTGCTACTGGTGCAAATGTATCTTCATAATCAATGCCATACTTTTGTGTGAAGCCTTTAGCGACTAATCTCACCTTATGCCTTTCAACACTTCCATCACTGTTACACTTAGTCTTGTAGACCCATTTGGTGCCAATATTATTCTTTTCATGTGGAAGATTTTTAAGCTCCCAAGTGTCATTCCTATGAATAAAATCCATCTCTTCTTGCATTGCTTGCATCCAAACCTCATTAGTATATGCATCTTCAAAACATGATGGTTCAAAATCAGCCTTGGTAAGTAAAGCAAAATTTAGTGTCTCACCTCTTGGATTTTTTTCATGTGCTTGATTTGAAATCCTTTGATAAATGTCACTCAATCTTCTTACCTTCCTTACAGAACTAGGACTTGAATCTAGACTTACAGTTGGAATTGAAAAACTAGATGAGGGGTCACTTGGTGGATTTGTAGCACTTGGAATATAAATATTAGTGGGCTGCCCATGGTCAATATCATCCATAATAACTTCATTTAAAATAGATTTTGACTTCTCCATATGGCCTTTTTGATGACCATAAACTCCCCCTTCATCAAAAATCACATCTCTTGACACAATAAGCTTATTAGTGAGAGGATTATATAACCTGTAAGCCTTAATTTCCTCACTATATCCAACAAAAATACATGACTCACTTTTGGGATCTAACTTTTGCCTGTTTTGATTAGGAATATGAACATAGGCTAAGTAACCAAAAACTTTGAAATAATTAACATTTAGCTTTTTCTCATACCAGGCTTCATACAGAGTCATCCTGTCAGGTGCACTAGTGGGACTCTGATTGAGAATATATACTACTGTAGCAACTGCATCTCCCCAAAAAGAAATACTTAATCCCTTTGTTTGTAGCATGCTTCATGCCATCTCCACCACTGTACGATTCTTCTTTTCAGCTACACCATTTTGTTGAGGTGTGTATGCAGTGGTGAGTTGTCTTCTAATGCCATGCATATCATAATAACCTTGAAAGGCTTTTGAACAAAATTCTCATCCATGATCAGTCCTTAAGCATTTGATTTTTCACCCTTTATCATTTTCTACAAGGGCTCTAAACCTCTTGAATGTCTCAAGAGCTTCACCTTTAGTCTTCAAAAAATAAACCCAACACTATCGTGAGTAATCATCAATAAAAGTAATGAAATATGATGACTTACCCAAACTCTTTTTCTGCATAGGACCACACATGTCTGAATGAACTAACTGGAGTGGATAATGGGCCCTCCATGCATTGCCTTTTGAAAATTTCTCTCTTGCAAGTTTTCCTTTAGCACATCCTTCACAAACTTCCTTGTGCTCTTCAACCTTAGGTAAACCATAAACTAATGCTTTTGATGTTAAAATCTTCAAACTATGAAAATTTAAATGCCCATACCTGAGATGCCACAACCAACTTGTATCCTCATATGCCATATTGAAAAGGTTCTTGTTATGTTCACCAAACTTCAATGGAAACATCCTATTCTTTGTCATAGGCACAACTGTTACCATCCTATTTCCTTGATTCTTATCATAAATTATACATTGTTGATTTTTAAACACAACTTTATAATTATTCTCACATAATTTTTCAACACTCAACAAATTATGCTTTAAATTTGGAGTGTAATAAATGTCTTTAACAATATTCATACCTTCTTTTGTATGGACTTCCATAGCTCCTTTTGTAGCAACCTCCAATGATTTTTCATCACCAAGTTTGATCTTGGATTTAAAACTTTCATCCAGTATAGAAAAAAGTTTTTCATTCCCTGACATGTGGTTAGAACACCCTGAATCTAAATACCAAACATCTTTAGAAATATTTTTAGCTTTGTCATAAGATAAAAATGAATTATATGGAGGATTCTCATCACCTTCTTGAGCACAATGAATGCTTTTACCATTATTACATTTTTTTAATCTACACTCATAATTAAAGTGGCCATACCTGTTACAATGATAACACTGGATATTTCTTTTATCAAATCGGCCTCTACCTCTTCCTCTGAAACCACCTCTTCCTTGGAAACCACCTCTACCTCTATTTCCTCTTGAGTAATTCTAATTTTGACCTCTACCTTGGTCTTGATTACTTTTGATGATACTATTGGCATCTTCATTCTTTGTGATTTGTAATTTGGAGGAAAAAGCTTTCTCATCACTTTCTCCAAATGAATCTCTCAATCTTTCTTCATGAGACATCAAAGATTTAACTAGATGATCAAATTGAAGGGTAGACAAATTCTTGCTTTCTTCTATGATTATGGCAACATGGTTCCACCTTGGTGTGAGAGTCCTCAACACCTTTTTGATCACAACCTCATTGTTCACAATTTCTCCAAGTGTAGCCATCTTATTGACCATATCTTTTACTTTGACACAATAGGTACTCACACTTTCAGCTTCTTGCATCTTTAAATTCTCGAATTCTCTCTTCAATGTTTATAACTTGACAACTTTGACTTGATCACTACCTTGGTAAGCTTCTTTTAGAGTCTTCTAATCATCCTCTACTGTCTTTGCTCCTACAATTCGTGGAAATAGGCTCTTATCTAGAGCTATTTGAATATGAAATAAGGCTTGAACATTCTTCTTCTTAACCTCCTTCTTAGCTGTTTTATCATTTGCTGTGAGGGCATTCCAATCAGTTGGCTCTGCATAACCTAATTCAATAATCTCCCACAAATATTTTCCTATCAAAAAAGTCATCATTTTGATACACTAATAATCATACTCATTTCCATCAAATTCTAGAATGGGCAAGGAGTTAGAATTTGACATGATAATTTTTTTGGCAAAATTCCAACTACTAAATCTTTAACCCAAAAGAAAAATACCTGCTCTGATACCAAATGTAAATTTTTAAAATAAAATTAAATTATAGCCAAATATATGCAATATTCATAATACATAAGAGATAAGAGTTGCAAAAATAAAAAATACTTCTTCTTCAAAAAATTGGAATCATTCTCCTTCTTCTTCTTGAAAATAAAGATCAATTACAATGTATTAATAGAATTGCATGTGAACATGCTTTTCTAATTATTGAATAAAATATTTTAAATTTATTTAAATAATAATTTGCATGTAATAGCAACTAAAACTAACTCTAGCCTTTCTAAGGCTTTATTTTTTCTAAAAAATATATTAACTAAAAATTAACTGTCTAAATTTAGTTCCACAAAAAACTGTTCATGCAAACTAAATTTACACTAACAGTCTAAAAATAGAACTGAGTGAACTGCACTTCAGCATCACTTTTCAACAAAGTGCAAGTACCCATACACAAAATCAATATTAAAATTATTTTTCTCTATTTTTTGATATGATTCTTGTATTCTATATACCATTTTTTCCACAATGAAACATAACCAATGTCCCAAAAATATATCAGTGTTCCACGTACCTGTACCTGTACCTGAACCTATACAATTTCCCATTTCTAGGAGATTTAGACATTTTCTTATTCTTAACACTTTTGAGTTAATCCTCTTGAACTTTGATTTTCCATTTCCAACACTAGCACATTTTAATCCAATTTAGAGGTCAAAAAGAATGTTTTCGTGAAATCTTTTATTATTCTCTGTTTTTGGAAGATATTCAAAGAATGATAAATGAGCATAGAATGAAGATGGCATGTGAACGCATAGGCATTCTAATTTTTTTGGAGGTAGATGGTAATCAAAGGAAAAAAAAGTTTGTATCTTTGTCGGTGCTTTCAAGAAATTTTGTTGGTCAACAGGTTCACATGTTTTCAAGCTATTTTTTTCTCTTTTATGCCTTTTATTTGTTAAGTTCAGTTCCATATATGATCAAATAAAATTTTGTGATACATTCACTCAGTATAGGAAGGTTGGAGGACTTTATTAAATAAGGTAAGAAGAATTGATCTTGGAAGTTATAAATTTGAAAAAAATAAGTAATATAATAAATAAATATTGTTTAAATAAAATTTTAGATTATTACAGTGAAGTTTTGTTCATAAAATATATTTTCAATGTGCACACAGAAAATTAAAAGTGTTATTGAATATAATTATGTGTCACATCCTTGTTTGTATATAGATTAGTTTTTTAAATATAATAAATTCAATATGTAGATTATATGGATTTAATTTTGTAGAGTTGATTATATGATTTTATATAACTATTTTTCTAAATATGGTGATGGACTAATATTTGTTTGATAACTACGTGATTTATTTTATCTAATGTAATGTGAAGGTTTATGTTATTATCGATATTTGATGTAATTTATATTTTTTGATATTATATCACGTTGATTGATATTGTTTCTAGTTAATTGTTCGTTTGTTGTTATGAGGTGATTGCAGAATAAACTGCTTTCAGATCAGAGGGAGAGAATCTTTCAAGAAAAGAGAATAAATATAAAATTTTGCTATCAGAAAAATGGAGAAACTGATGTGAATTGTTAAACAATATTATGATAACTGACCTAGATACCTTGCTTAAGATGAATGTCCTTATAAAAATATGTATTTTACATTACTTCTTTTTAACTTGAAAATTGTTTTTCATCTTTACATATATTGCTTTACAATTCATAGACTAATTCATTATAGATCATTAAATTAATATTATAAACAAAATATTATTAATGTTGAATTGTGTACTCTGAAAACCTTAATCAATGTACGTTTTCTTCCATATTATACTTAGACGTCTATACTAAAACATATAGTTATGATCGATATAAGTGTCTAAACGATTATGATGGTCTTAAGTTTGTATCTAAACATTGAATTTTAGATATATTATCATTTAAAAGTTAGAACTTATGCAATATTATAAACCAAGGTCTTTGTCTTTTGAAAAGATTAAATGTGGATTGGGGAAACATCCAAAGATTTGAAAAGGCATATGGTTGTCTTTATTGAAAGCCGAATTCCATTAAAGTCTAAAACAAATTCTTTTGGTTAAAGTTTGAAAATGACAAACCACCTGGCTAACTACAATTTATTGCTTGAGAGGTGTGTGTGAAGGAATTAAACGATAATTAAAACCTCTGGTTGAACTTGGATGGCTGCAAAGTTGATTTAAGCATGGACTTATAGGGAAAAAAAGGAAAATGGGGTAGGAAGAGAACGATTTTTTTTTTTTTTTTTTTTTTTGTTTTTTTCAGTTTGGGCAGAACAAACTGAATTAGAGAGTAGGGGACACTTAGGAGGAGAAAGACAATTGCAGCAGTTGGACGCTCAGATCTGCACAAGCTAACAAAGAGAAAATGGAAAATTCGCGTCAGTTCAAGGTAGTTCTGATATCACCTTTGCATTATAAAGAGTGATATACCTACGTTAAATATTTGGCTGTGTAGAGCTTTTATAAACAATTGAACAATCTATTACTATTATATTTCGCTGTGTGCAGCTTTTATAAAAAATTAAATTATCAATCACTATTTTTATTTTGGGTTAAAGTCTACGTTTTTTTACAGTAGCTTGGAATGAATTATGCCCCTTGCTATGCTCGAACTACTTGAGAATTGAGAGACTCTAGTCGCGTTGTTTTTATCTATTTTGGAATAGAATATAGTGTGGCTGTCGGTAATTCTTAGATGTTATTATAATATTTTATAATTGTAATTAGCTTTTTGGATTGTGGTGTAATAGTTAAAATAGATGTATAGGATAGTAATGATCCATGGTCAAATTCAATTAGTGATTAGATGATTTAAAAAAACAAACATAAATTGACACATTGACATAATAAAAATATAGGAATTAAAACCCCACTTGTATTTTATATTAAATGTGGATCTGTAAATCTCACAATTATCATGTCTTCATTACTTATAAATTATCATGTTTTCATTACTTACAAAAAATAATAATAAAAAATTACGTATAATTTTTACACTGAAGAATCGGAAATTTAATCCAGCAACTTTAAACTTTCTACTAAATCTCTTGATGATTCTCTTGTATTGGGTAAAAATTAATAGATAATTATTTATTGTTAAAATGTTGTAATAAACTTTAAAATCATAATATATATGTATTTGTATTCTCTGTGTAGAAGTCTAATGACCACCTTTAACCTCTAAGTAGCGAATGGAAATTTAATAAATTAGAGTTGTCTCTTCTTTACCTATCACTTGGTGCCAAAGGCAACTGATTGTTAACCTCTAAGTAACGAATGGAAATTTAATAAATTAGAGTTGTCTCTTCTTTACCTATCACTTGGTGCCACAGGGAACTGAATCAAAACATTTTATTGCTAGTAGAGAACAATAATTAGCAAGTCTTTGACATAATATGAAAAAAAGGGTCACTAGAGATCCTTTCCCTAGTCATGGTTTGCAATTGTGTTTGTAGGCTTTTTATTTTTTCTGTGACTCCGAGAGAATAGTACAACTGTAGTCTATACATCACTTGTTTTTATTATGTAAACCCTTGATTGCTCATTTCAATCCTATTTTCTTGGATTCAATAATTGTTGATGAAGTGAGGAGTAATATGTTGCATAGTGGTATGGGGTATTGATGCGCTATGTTATTACCTGGACATTTATTAAAGGCTATTCACATGTTGAATCATGTTTGTTTTATGGAGATCAACTATTTTATAGTGTGGGATTAGGGAAGGTTGAGTAGATTGAGGGGCTATGAGTAAATGTATAATGGATGATTGGATAATGAGACTAGAATGATAAGGGACTAGTCTAGTCATCACTATAATTTCATGGGAGTGGGTTCTACAGGATCACCAAAGATTGATTTCAGTGTTTGAGATTATTGGGCATTCTATATTTACGAATTATGATACAATTGAGATCACCTTTTAAATCCTGAGTCTTATGGCCACAAGAAAATAATATCCAATATTTTGAAAATGCAATCATTCCTTTCTAGATCACCATTCTATACTTTCACTACAATGGGTTAAGGTTTCTTGTAGTTAAGAACTTGTATACTTGGAGAAATCTCTCTCTCTCTCTCTCTCTCTCTCTCTCTCTCTCTCTCTCTCTCTCTCTCTCTCTCTCTCTCTCTCTCTCTCTCTCTCTCTCTCTCTCTCTCGGTATTGGTTTTCTACATCTATCTTCTTGTGAAGAGTAGGGCCACTTTCAGGTTGAAAGAGGTGTGTAGGGGAACCAATTAGCTTTGTGGTTTGAGAAAAAGTGCTCTAATGATTTTATCTCTCCTAGTTTCATTTTTATGACTCTAGCATGATCTACAATATTATCTCATTGTGATTACATTTATAGTTTTTTAATTTTGTATTCTTTTCCTTTGACAAAATATTGTTTTATTAATTGTAACCTATATTCTTGTAAAGACAAAGAATGATAATGTAGCATCATGAATCTCTTGGTAAGGAATGATAAATTGAATCTTTCACATTTACTTTATAAAAGAATGAAGTGTTATCATTTATACCCTATGTATTTCCTATATCAAATGAAAATGTTGAATGAGTTATAATCTTGTAATAATCACATTTTATCTAAGAGAGTATGCTAGCTTGCTCTTAATATTTAGTTAATGGAATCCAGAATGAAATTATCAGATTGTTAATGTGATGAGTTTCCATTGATTATGTAAATGGAAATATTATTTGATTATATTTGTAATAATTTTCCTTTTATGAAATTAGTACGAGTATTTTATTATTTTATTTATCAATTGAATGATGTTAAATATCTGATTTATATACTTCATATGAACTGATTAAACATTAATTATTTTGATATTTTTTTCTGCATCTAGATTAGATTAGGTAAGGACTATGGATCGATGGGATTTGATTCTCGTCCTTAATGAAATTACTTAGAACTTATGCACACAATTTTTATTTGGTGTGTTGTTTCCAGTATGTAACAAAAGGTTTCTTACATTATTTAAAAAAAATAATCTTTAGTAATATTTTTCTCAAATCTTCCATGCCAAAAACCTATACATACATACATACATACATACATACATACATACATACATAGACACACACACACACACACACACACACACACACACACACACACACACACACACACACACACACACACACACACACGTGTGTGTGTGTGTCTATATATATATATATATATATATATATATATATATATCATCCCTTTTAAAAATATTTAGAAGATCCTATTTTAAAACAAAAAAATGTCATTATAAATATAGTCTAATGCATTTTAGATGCTTTCTAATAAATGAATCTATTTTATTTTTTGTTTGGATTTTATCCTTATTTGGAAACACTATGAGGGAGAGAAAAGTTTAGTTTTCAAATACCGTCTCTCAAACTTGATTCTCTTAAAGCTATTATACCTAAAATTTCTGATAATTATTAAAACTCATATTTGGATAGCCCTTTTATAAATATATCCTCAAACTGCTCCCTTGACATGAAAAATTACATATATCTCCAGTTATAAACAAATATCCTATATTATGGTAGTTATTTCAATGTGCTTTCACCTTCCATGGAAAACTAGGTTTTTCAACATAGCTAAGGTAGACACATTATCAGAACACATGATTGTTTCTCCATTTTGTTGTTGATTTAAATATGATAAATTTTTCTCATCTAAAGTTCTTGATTAGTTGCTTAAATTGTATTGCTATATTCAAATTTAACTATATAAATATTAACAATGGCCTATTGGAATAAGCCCATGAAATTGCCACTGAGACAAAATAAAAAACATAACTAGAACTATTATTAGTATCATCAATGTTACCTTTCCAATCACTAAATATGTATCCAATTAAATAAAAAACATATACTAGTACATATAAAATACCCTGATTCTTAGTCTCATTAGAATATATTAAAATTCTCTCCACATCTTGTAAGTGAGTGTCCTTTTGATTTTCCATGACCCTAGATATTAAAAACACTGCAAAAATACCATTAGGCCTTGTAGCTATCAAATACATCAATCTTCCAGCCAATTCTTTGTAAAAATTTGAACTTATATTGTTAAAACAATCATCTTTACTTAGGTTTAACTTGTTGCAATAGGTGTTGGTGTTGGTTTAATATACAACATTCTAAAATTCTTCATTGGATCATTTGCATACTTGGTTTGACATAAAATAAATAAATCATTTGTTTGATTCAACTTGATACCAATAAAATATTTCATTAAAATAATATACATCATTTCAAACTCCTTTTTATTATTCATCTCAACTTTTAAATTGAAAATTTTCCATTTCAAGTAAAAATTAAGTCATCTACATATAGAAAAACTATTAAAATGTCACATTGTTTGTTTGCTTTGATGTTGAGAGTTGGTTATTTTCTTTTATTACTAAATCCATTGTTTAAAAAATATGAAACAATGTGGCTATAACAATCCTTTGGCACTTTCAAACTATAAACTTTGTTTTCATGACTTGAATCACATAACCAAGTGTTTATGCCACATACACCTCTTTTTCCAAAAATCTAATCGGCAAATGTTAATCTTACATCCATCTAATCCATTTTTCAATTGTGTTGGGTTGTTGTTTCCAAAATAAATCTCACAGTGTCCAAACTTACTATTGGTGCAAAAAATTCATCATAGTCTATTCAAAGCTTTTGTGAGTACCTTTTGGCAACCAATATTTTCTTGTGTTTTTGAATCCCACTATTTCCATTGTATTTCATTTTATAAACCCATTTAACACCAATTACATACTTTTTTTTATAGAAGGTCTACTAAATCCTAAGTTTGATTTTTCTTAACAACATAAATTTTAACATCCATTTCTTTCACTTTATTTTTATTTTTAATTGTATCTTCATAATAAATTGGATCAACCTCTTTATAAAAATAAAAGATATAGAAATCATCATTTTTTTCATTATGTGTCATGTCATAAATATCGTAGAGGATTCTCATCTTTTTGGGCCTTGAAATGGCTTAACTTATTGCATTTGGAGAAGTATACAAAGGTGGAACAAGGTTATTTTCATTGTTTGATTTGTTACTCAATATTAAAGGTTGATTTGAACCATTTTTTTTTTTGAATTTTATATGTCAATATACTCGAGCTATTGCTCTTATGATTTCCCAATCCAATTTCATTCCTCTTCCTCATTAAACACTAAATATCTATTATTTACAATTATATTTATAAATGGATTATAAAGTTTGTATGCTTTGGATTGCTAACTGTAACCCACAAAAATATAATTTATCCATTTGTCAATAATATTTTATTTTCTTTTAGCACATGTGTATATGCAATGCACCCAAAAACTCTCGAATGTGACACACTTTCTTTCTTCTTACTCCAAGATTCTTATGAATTTTATTTTAAACACTTTGTGTTTGGAAATGATTTAATAAATAAATAAAACAAGCTACAACTTCAACCCAATAATGATTTGGAAAATTATTTACCCTTAACATACTTCTTTCCATATCCATTTTTTTTAATTCTTTATTTTAACAACATTATTCTGATGTGGTGTGTAAAGCTCTACCTAGCCTCACCTTGCCTTAGGCCCATGGTTAAGTTTTAATTGGGGCTGGACCCATTGATTGAGATTATTTTATATGAGTGGGATCATGATTCATTTCGTGTACCCATATAATATTTAATATTTGATAATTAGAAAAGATATTTGTCATGGTTGTGATAGATAAGCATTTGATTATTATTTTTTATTGATATTCCTCATACTATAGAGTTACCATGATGAGTTTGGTTTATATGCAATAAATAACAGTTTTCAAATGGATTCAAATTTTACTTATATATTGATGATGAGATTAGTGGGTAAGGATTTACATTGATTATAATGAGTAGTCATCTGATTCTATGCAGTAAGAATGGGAGATCTAACAAGGAACATCCATAAGCAGGCATGGACCTCGATAGCGATGTTGGTGATGGAACTCACCTTATATGTAGTTGGTTATGTGGAAGATTAACACATGGACACTTGACACCTTATGACATGGTGGCATAAATACAATCAAAGCATTATGATTTATTATGGACTATTCTTCACCTAACCATTGGGTAATATAAAGATGCTTCAGGGACACTAAGGTGTAATTGTGACAAAGTGAAAATGGAAACATAATTATATACTAAATTTTTGATCTCTATTTAGTGAAAAATGTAAATTATTATTGAGTGAACCATAAGCCATGTAGTGGCAACCCTGGTGGACAAATATTTAGTAGTGAACTAAGATAAATGAATGCCACATAATACGATTATGATAAACTATAGACACAAAATTTGAATTATATAACAACTATCTTGTATAGTTAAAAATACATATCATGGCTATACCATCAACTTATAAACCTTCCTAATAATAAAAGATCATATTTTATATCTCTTTGTGCTTATTGCTTATCTCTTTGTTTGACCAATGTCATTTTGGTAACCCAAGTCTTCTACTATTGCTCATAATTTATAAACCTATTTATCTTCTATCTCTACAAGTTATGGACCTATACTTATTTTTTAGCTTTCTAGAAACTTGTGTCTTAGTCAGACACCTACATCGATGCAAGTGTCCTATGCCAACACAAGTGCCCATTGCCTTAAATCATCAAAATTATAAATGGTAACGTGTCCCTATGGTCATCTTAAGTAATTTAATATGAGATGTTTCTAAAAGGGATTGATATGTATGTATGTATGTATGTGTACACACATATACATATATGTATATGCATATGTACATATACATATACATATATGTATACATATATAAAATCAAATCTAATTAATTCTTCCCTAGGAAATTCATACCTCTCACAAAGTAACTTACCAAAATCATTCAAGTGAGAAAAACTTCTCTATTTTATCCTATTTACATACCAGTCATAGGAACAATCCATCTATAAGTTTGAATTACTGAAAGAGCAAACCATGAGTCATACTTTACAAGTTACAAGATATGTCACTATTGTACTTACTTTTCACATATATCAACATCAGTATGAGGCCCTCTTTGAAGTAGTGACTATATAGGTAATACCCACTAACAGAGAGGTATTTAGGTTTAGCTTAACATAATAATCCCACTAACCCATTTTTTTCTCAAGGTCACTATGAAGATTAAAAGAAAGGTTTTGGATGATTTGAAATGAGTGATAACCATTGATACAAATATGAATGCACTAGAGTGAAGATAACACAAAACCTAAAATTCTCCAAGTGATGGCATTCAGATTAAGTAGGCATTCTGTATTGAACACATGCATCCAAGTCAGACAGAAGCATCAACGTAACCATCCAAGGTCGATATAAGTGTTTGAGACCACAGATGTCAAATTTCTAAAATTTGATGACGGATCTATAATCTAGATCTAGTATGTTTTTAGCCTACTCCATATTAGATTTGCATGCACACAAAAAACCATCCAAGTACCCTTTTTTATATTTATTGAAATATCAATCACTAATTGTACTTAGAATTATTAGCACATCTCATCATTTAAATTTAGAATCTTATTTGTCTAAGTTTACAATTAGTTAGCATGTTATAGATATGTTTATCACCCTTATGCTTATTCATTTCTGTATTCTTAACCCTATACTATTTGACCCATCTCAATTTAGGGTTAAACATTTTATGAACATGATATTTGAACATCATTGTTCCATAATATTTTGATATTAGATGCTTGTTGCTAGCTTTGTCCTAATTTTTTCTTTTCTTATCTTCCTCATCTTGAATAATATTTATTATTTTGATGAATATGATTATGAAACTCTCCAAATTTCTATCAAGGAAGGGGTGAAAATTGATTACTCTTGCATTCTTCCAAGTGCCAAAGCTCACAATCTCAAATCTTTGAATGGTTATAGTTACCATCCCTCTAACTAGGTCCATGTTATCACTCCTTCAAGGGGTAAGGTAGATGGTGTATGTATGCATATTTAATATGAAGCACCATGGGTTTATGTTTGTGAAGCCCTAAAAGATAAAATCACATGATATGAGTAAGTTGATAAAATAATTACAAAATAAAATTACATACATGCAAAATCCAAAACATGCTTGTGTTAACTATGTGTTTGCATCTTCATCTAGAAATGTTATTCCTAACATATTTTCTTATCTGAATGAAAAGCTATAATAAAATATGTCTAAAACTTGTGACTCAAAAAGTGACCAAAAGGATACTAAGATTCCAAGTAATATCCTAAGGGAGATGTTTAGAAATAAAGTAATCCAACTACCTCCCCTACATCTTATAAGGAGATCTAAATACTAATGTGCATATGATAGAATGCATGGGATCATATTGATTATTATTTTGCATTGAAGAACCAAATATGAAAGATAAATGTTAGTGGTGATCATATCATCAATACATTAATAAAGAAAACCATTCCCATTATGAGTAGATATCCTAAAACACAAATTTCAAAATAACAAATATGGGTACCAAAGATTAATTCAAAAGAAAAACATTTGAAAATGCATAGTTAGAGCAAGAACATATTCAAAAGGCCAAGCTAGAGGAAGATATGTTACACAAAGATCAAGAAGTCAAAGAACATATTACATCTTCTCTTAGTGTTCATGAAAATATACATGACTCTTATCTAGCCCATAATGAGATGCAGGTTCCTAAAAAGGTCTAACAAATAAATCAATGGATTTACGAAAAGGTCTATGATAACAAATATTTTCCATAAAACTAAATGCTAAAATAATGAGACATTATAAACATGTACATGAGTAACCATAGTAAAGAGACCACTAGATGTGGATCATGATCATTTTATTTTCCCCAACTGACATCTAAAAACTCATCTCCCTCAAGTATGAGATTCTAACTAGTGTTTCGGTTGTTTTTTACATCTGTAATTTATTTAGTACTAACTTGTGCTCCATTCATAGCATCTATAGGGGAAGAATATGCAAGGGTGAGGTGTGTAAACTTGTTAGATAATGGAGGAGGACACTGAAGGAGACCAATTACCATAATTCATGGGAGGATGAGAGAAATCATCTTGTGCGTACATAATGGTGACCACCCAAGTTGATTGTGAGGGTAACCAGGGGAACGAATCATCTTTCATATATATATATATAAGTAGACACACACACACACATATACATATACATATACATATACATATGTGTGTGTGTGTCTGTGTGTGTGTACACACACACACATGCACACATACATATATGATAGCTGCGGGGAATGAAACCTAAGATTTTATTGGAAGAAAGCAACAAGATCTGAAGGTCCATTAGTTGGCCAATCTCTAGAGGATTACTGCCTCTAAAATTGTTCTCCTTCATCACCAACACTCTTAGCTGTGAAAGATTTCCAACTGATGTTGGTATTTCACCTTTAAATAAATTATGCCCAATATCAAGAACCTGCAACTTTGAACAATTTTCTATTGAGGGACGGAATGGTCCTGTCTGCTTATTACTATGAACAACTAATGAATACAAATTGCTTAGCTTACTGAAATCATGCGGTAAGCTTCCTTCCAAACTATTATTTCTCAGATTTAGGACTCGAAGGGGAGAGCAATTGGACAAGCTTGCAGGGATGATTCCTGTTAGCCTATTATTTCCCAGTTTTAGGACTCGAAGGGGAGAGCAATTGGACGAGCTTGCAGGAATGATTCAGATTAAATTGTTTTTTTCAAGATTTAATATCCAGAGTTGAGATAAACTGCCCAAGCTTGGAGTTATATTGCAACTGAACAAATTGTCATTGAGTAGCAAATATTGTAGATGGGGAGACCATATTGATGGCATGTGTCCACTCAATGCGTTCCTAGACAAGTCAAGCTCTTTTAATTGCGTCCACGTTGAAATATTTGCAACTAGGTTACCTTGCAGATGATTTGATGAAAGATTTACACATTGCAAATGAGAACTGGCATGCCATAGCCAAGAGGAAATTTCTCCAAAATGACTGTTATTAACTAGTGTCAATGACACAAGTGAGAATTGTGTTGAAATCCAAGGTGGAATTTGGCCATCAATTTTACAAGATACTAATTTTAATTTGGATAACTGAAAGGATGGAATCCAAGTTGTACTAATATTTAGTAAACAATTAGAGAGAGACAAATCCCTTATGTTTGTAAGGTTTTGAAAGAAAGTTTCTGAAATTAATTGATGGTGGTTTAGCAAGAAAGACAGATTTCATATAGAAGACGGAAATGGTGAAGAAGAAATGCTTTGATTAAACATATTGCCATCGGCATAGAACTGAGTAAGTTAGGAAAGCTGAGCAAATGAGGGCGAAATAGTCCCAGATAGTTGGTTACCAGAGAGATACAGATAGCTGAGCAAAGAGAGATTGCCCAAGGAAGGTGGGATGTTACCGGTCAGCTCATTACTACTAAGTCGCATGTCGCTTAGAGAATATAGACTCCCTAGAGAAGCCGGTATGCTTCCACGGAGTTGATTGGAACTGAGCTGAAGGGACGTGAGAGAAGAAAGATTGGCCAAACAGGAAGGTATGTTTCCATTGAGTTCATTGTAACTAAAATCAAGTAATGTAAGGCTTGTGAGACGACAAATGGAAGAATAAATTATCCCACTCAATCCACTGGAACGAATGCGAAGAGATTGAAGATGAGAAAGATTTCCCAGACAGGGAGGAAGAGTGGTCGTACCTGTTACTCCCTTTATGCTCAGACTTGTGAGAAAAGAAAGATTGCATAAGCTGTGAGTTATCACACCGGCAAAGTGATATTTAGGAAATATATGAAGAGTGACGATATGGTGGGTGTGATTATCGCAGGATATACGATTCCAAGTGCAACAGTCACTTCCATTCTTCCAGGAACTGAGATATCCATGAGAGTCATTCACGTCTGTTTTGAAGGAAAGAAGAGCCTGGGATTCGTGGGGGTGACATCTGTTGGATAATACGGGGCTTGGCTTGGTGAAAAAGATAAGAAAGAGCGCAATAATAATTAAAAGACACAAATTACGAGAAGCCATGGCAGGAATTAGAAATGGTATCGAGTGATGTTTGATGTAGCAGGCAAAGGATATATGCAACATAATTTGTGGCGTGGGGGGCATGGCAGGATGTCGCTGAAGGAAAGAAAAAGTTTGAAGTAGTTTGAGTCAATCATAGCGATGGCTCATGTGTGTGTGTGATTTTCGAAAACAGATTTTTGAAAGAATTTTTAAAATCCCTGTGGTTTAAGTAAACACTATTTTCGAAGACACGTTTTGTTTCTCAAGCTAAATTTTGAGTAAGATTGATTGTATAGAATGGTCATTTATGGTATTCATGCTAAAACTATTAGGGTTTGGTTATTTCTTTCTCTTCACTATTCAAATAAAAAATTCAACTTATCGTATTATATATGGTCACAAATTTGAGAGATTTGGTCTATTACAATTGATCAGATAGGGTATCTTTTTTGATACTTTTTTTATGTTGAATAGTTAAGCAAATTTTTATTAGGTGTATTATTTTCTCTAATAAGACAAATTAATTTTTTAATGGTGATTTTGTTTACGTCTTTTTTTCACCTTGGTAAAGAATAAAGACTCATTCTATGAAGCTCTAATGTGTATTGACAACTTTTGTAAAGCCTTAGGATCAAATCTCAATGTGTTGTTATCGATCAAGTATGATGCCTAATCCCGATTGACTTCAAAATTTCAATTAGAAGTTTATTAACAAAGTGGATATATTTTAATTATTGGGTGTTCCTTTCATATTTGCAGGCTCTTTGTTTTCCCTTTTATAGTATGTATTGCAATAAGTAGAGAAGAAAAATGCATAGAAGATCACCAAGCCCTTTTCTTTTGTTGGTAAGTTTCATAATTGCACAAATATTCTTGCAACTAATTTATGTTATTTATCCTATTGGGATCCATCTTAAGTAGCTTATAACTAGTTTTTGAAGTTTTTTCAAGATATTATGTTGGTTAATGTCAAATAGATCCATAGATTCCAAAGATTTGCTAGGACATATGTTTTCTTCCTCAAGTAAAGGAGGTATGATAATTATTGATGTCCACATAAATAGTACATAGATTCATGTACTAAATGGATTGTTAGACTTATTGAGGGTTTACAAGGATGGGAAGTTTGATTTCAACATTGCATCTCTATAGGGTCATTCTATGAAAACATGTCTAGAAGGGTTTTTGTTTCCATGGTCTTTTTATTAACACTATCACAAATAAGATGAAAGACTCATTTGTTACATCTTTTGAGTTTGCCAAACCATTTCTCACTTGAGTTAGGGATGGTTTTAGATCGGACCTCTCTTTTAATGACTAAAATATTTGCTGGTCTCCCATAGTTACCAATAAAATCCTTCCACTTACAAAAAGTGGACACGTATTGAAGCTATTGGGCTCTTCAACAGAGGCATTCACATTGTTTGTGATATTATTTCTTTATGATAGTGGAATCCATGGTCCACCATGAAGATGATGTATAAAATTATTACCTTTGATATGCAGTCCATATTGCACATTTAAGAGCTCATGCCTAATGTTTTGATGTATAAATTAGGTCTTCAATGACTAGTTTCTTTGTGAAAAGACTAGTGTTCAAATTTTGATACACCCTTACAAAATTATTGATCCATGCAGAGATTATATTCAGGTCTATGCATTCCTTAATTTTTTTTTTGATCTCCCTAGGATTTCAACATCTCATGCCATGCTCAAAGTCTCATGACATCTTCTTGACTTGGTGCATCACCTTACATACCATGAAATAATATTTTGTTGCATAACATCTATTGCACTCAGAACCCTACAAATCACATTGAAAGATTGCATACCACTCGGGTATCCTCATGATACTTTTATGTGCTAATATAATGTTACACAACATACCACACAAGTCCCTTGTACTATGCAATGGTATCCTCACTCAACATCCACGTGTTAGCTCCCTCACCAAATAATCATTTGGGAGGTGCACTACACCAAGATGAAAATACCCTTTGGTATTTACAGACACTAGTATCACTTCAACACCTTCACATGCACATATAAATTGAGTTCCATGTTAACTTTCATCAGTACAATGGTAGCTAGGACTTCAAACACCTCTTCTAGTTTTGTCTAGTCCATGGGAGTTTATCAACATGGATTGACTAGATAACATATGAAGAAATGCCATAATGATTTTGTGTTCATTGTAGTGGATAGATTTTATAATATGGTCATCATGCTTGATTAAAAAAAAAAACATCAACATGTAGGGAACCACACACTCATTATTTGACCATTTTTGGGCTCATTTTGGATTATCAATATCCATTGTGTGTAACCATGACCCATGTTTTTTCAACAACTTATGGAAATATTTATGGGATAGATGGATACACAAATATACTAGTAGAAAACATTTCATTCATATATAGATGGACAAATGAAAAATTTTAACTGCACATTTATTCATTTACGACACATATACAATATCATAGATAAGTGTACTTGGGATGACAATTTAATTTACATCCAACATGCTTATAATAAAACCAACCCCCATATAATATGGATTCATGTCCACAGGAAAAAGGATGTAGACAAATCAAAGAAGTTCCTATAACACTTTCAAGATGTTCACCACCAAGTGTAAAATATACTCTTACATGAATTGAAGTACAAATAATTACGTGACACACACCATAGAACTCATGAATTTCAATTGGGAGAAAAATTACATCATGTTGTATCTAAAAAATCAATTATTTAAGTGTTCATAAGATCAAGCCTTTGTGTTGTGGTCCGTACAGAATCACGTGAACAACTATAGGGAACACATTCATTCTTGACTTTCAACTCAAAAATTTGGTTCACATCCAATTTTCAATGTACAACTCCTCAAGCTTTACATCCCACCATTTATTAAGCCATCAACAATACAACATCCTTCATATTTGGATCCCAATCATTTGTAGACAAAAAATGAGGATCAAATTATTGAAGTGACTCAATGTGCACCCACTAAGGCACACATAAATTATTTATATTAGTCATGGAAAGTTAATACATTGATTAGGCTAAGTGGTACAACCTTAATAAATTTCAACTTTGGTTTCCAAAACTGACTAAGTATGCAATGGAAATAATTTATCTTCTAAAAAGGGTGAATGATTTGTGTGCATCTATGCATACTCCTCCTTTAGACACTTGAAAAATACATACAGACCATTCATTGACTTCGAGTTATTTGATCTTGCAATACCTCACACCATGCATAGATCCCCATAATATCTTCTCATACTGATGCATCACCTTATAAAGTTTTATGCCACCATATTCTAACATAAAAAACCTTATAAGATCCACACCATGTACACTACCTTGTGATACCATGCATCATTTTTTTCCCCTCGAGATACCTATATACACTAGTGTAATACTGCACAAAATGTCACATAGTTACCGCACTTCATAGAGTAGAATCAACGATGACCATCCCCATGTTAGCTCCTTATTTATATGAGGCATACCAAGTGTGACTTTTAAGGTCTGTGCCATGCCAAGTAACCTATCAAAATAACCACATAACTAGAATTTTAACTTCCATAGTTGCAATAAGTCTAACCACTAATTAGATAGAAGGTGAACTAACACACCTATTTTATGATTAGTATCAATTATAATTCTTTATTGTAATGATGTGTACATTGTATCCATTTGACCTATAAGGAATTGGAGATGATAAATCTCATAGATGAAAATATGATATTGTTATCATACATTGTGTATCTATCATTCACACACATTTGTAACTCATGTATAGTATAGACAATTAAAAGAAGGGGTTCCCCTTCTAATTATAGGAACTTGATTTTCTATCCTTGATTTCCTATCCTTCCTATAAATTATACACATTTTTAATTCTCACATATTATTTTCATTAAATATAAGTTTCATTTCTAAAAATATGAAATGATAAATGAAACTTTGATGATCATATTTCAAAGCATAGAAGAGATTATATATAGGCAATAAATAGTTATAAACTATGACACCTATGTATATAAACCAAAACACCTAATACCTAACTAGCTTAGCATAATAGTTTGTTATGCTTAAAAATGTAATAACATGATTACACTAACATTCCCCTCATTATTACATGATTTTTAAAAATGTACCCTTGGAAAGATCAAATTTTACCTTACCAAGAGACTTGGTGAGTATATCTACCATCTATGAATCCATCAGGCAGTATTGGAGCTAAGTGCGGTGGTTTAAGACTTATTCTTTGATGTAACGACACTGAACCTCAATGTGTTTTGTTTAATCATGAAATACAAGATTTTTCACAAGCTTTAACACATTTTGATTATTGTAGAATAGATTTGGTGGCTGATCTTTAGGAATCTCCAAATCAGACAAAATGTGATGTATACATATAGTTTCACACATATCTCCTCATATGGTAAAATACTATACTTCCATGAATGAGAGAGAAAATACTAATTTATTTTTGTTGATCCACAAAATGGGTTCAGATCTGAGATGAAAAATGCATCCTAAAGTAGATTTTTTGTCATCAATAGATCTGACATAGTTTGATTTGGTGTACCCCTGCAATAAGAACAGACTATTCTTCTTGTATTCTAGACCATACTCAAGTGTACCTTAGACATATCTCAAAACATGTTTTTCTACAACCCAATAACATTTCTTTAGTTCTTTCATAAATTTGGAAAGATAACTCATAGCAAAACATATATCTAGTCTGGTGTAGGTCAAGTAGATAAGACCCCCAAAGCGCTGTCTATAGAGAGCTGCATCCATTTGAGGAGAATCCTAGAATTGAGAGAGTTGTAAACCTTTCTTCATTGGTGTTGAAAGAGGTTTATAATTTGACATTATATACTTTTCCAGGAGTGTCTTGGCATATTTCATTTGGGAGATAAAAATGTGATTCTATTTTTACCATATCTCTAAGCCAAGATAGTAATGTATTAGCCCTAAGTCAGTCATGTTAAAGGATTTATTTAGGCCATTCTTTAATACATCAACAAGATCATCTGAACTATCAGTGATCACAAGATCATCCACATATAAGATAAGAATGACAATATCTATACCAACCTTCTTGACAAATTAGAATTAGAGGGGCTATGAATAAAAACATGTTGTAATAGGTGATCATCTATTTTTATGTACTATGCTCCAGGTGCTTAATTAAGTCCATAAAGAGACTTAAATAGATGACATACCTTTCATGGATGTTTTTCATCAATGAAACCTTCTGGTTGGGTCATGTATACTCCTTTTAGATCACCATTCAGGAAAACACTCTTGACATCCATCTACTGAAGTTTCCATCCATACTATGCTTCTAGTATGCAAACAATTCTGATGGTCTTGATCTTTGTAGTGGGTACAAAGGTCTCCTCATAATCAATGCCTTCTTGTTGGGCATAGCCTTTTGTAATAATTCATGCTTTGTGTTTGTCAATGGATCCATCTACCTTATACTTTGTTTTGAAGATCCATTTTCAGCCAATAGATTTCTTCCCTATAGGAAGATTAACAAGTTCCCACATCCCATTTTTGATGAGGGAATCATATTCAACATCCATAACTTTCTTCCATTGAGTTTGACTTAAGGCTTCTCGAACTATCTTTGGTTTAGTGTTGTCAACCTTTGAACCCATGAGTACAATATTGACTTCATGTAATGTCCCCAAATTTTTGTTAAAATGGTTTAATTAATTTAAGTTGTCCAAAAATTAAGATTGCTTCAAAAGGATAAATTTAATTAATTAATTTAATTATTTTGGAAATAAATAAATTAGCATAATAAAATAAAGTTGACTTCTTCTAGAAGTTTCCTGGGAGCCTTTAAAATAAGTTGAGGGCAAAGCATTTGGAATATCTTTTGTTGCTAAAACTATTCTGAGTATTGTGAAGCTTGAATATGTGATTCAGCTAAAATCTCTGAGGACGCAAACCTTCAGCAGATTGGAAAAGGGTTGGACAAAAACCCAGCACTTTTCAGGGGTGGATTCGTGACGGAATTTAGATTGTGCATATTGATCAGATCTGGAGCTTCAAAGGTCATTCACTGGGTATATCAGGGGTTCAGCATATGCAGAGGTTTTCAGGTATTTATTCATCAGATTTTATTTAAGATTTATATATATATATCTTCAGATCAGGTGCTATACAAAATCCATATAGATTGGTACCAGGCCGTACTAGTGGATTTAGAATAGGGAAGAAGGGCACAGTTCGTAGTTGCAGGTTGCAGGGTATTACAGAGGCCGACATCGACAGATAAGTGACCGATAGTGGCAGGAAGACTGACATCGGCTGACCAGCGACCGACATCGGTAGGCAGATAGTCATAGATTAGACATAGGAAACTGACGATGGCAGTGTATCGACTGACGTCAGTAGAATAATCGACGTCAGTGACTGTGTTTTTGGGACATAGCAGCCTGAGCCACACAGATCCAGGTTTTTTATTCCAGTTTGTCAGTTTGCTCTAATAATTTGGTTTTGAGACCACATCTGTATTATTTTATGATATCTGGACTATATTATCAATTGCATTCAGATTTATATCATTGTCAATTTGATTTAAATGCCTGCAAGTAGTTGAAAATCAGTTTTTGAAAAGAATTTGCATCCAAATATATTTTGGGATCTTTCAGTGGTATCAGAGCCATTCATCTTGCCAGCCTATAGGGGTAAATATATTTTATTTCTATGCATCCTAGAAGATTTGATATAATCCATAGATATTTTACACGTAGTAGAGCTCAGTACGAGCGAGAGTTGGGTTTAGGACAGGAACCTATCATGGCCAAAGAATAGAGGAATGCCCATAGAAATCAGGATGAGGTAGAAAGAGAGATGATGAGGACCCTCATCACTACCCAGCCCAAGATTGTTCAGGCTCTAGACCGATTACAGGATACCATGGATCGTTTAGAGGTGGATAGACATAGAGGTAGGAGGAATAGATCAGTTTCAGTGACAGATAATCATCATACCCATCAGTCCAGTCAGCATAGTCACCATTCCCATTCTTTAGTGGGGAGCTCCCGTCATTCCTCTAGGCAAAATCATCATCATACACCTACTCCAAATAGACCATTACTGCCTCAATTTGTACCAGGTGGACAACCAGTATAGGTGGATCCACCAGAGATTGGGTTCCAAGAGTCCATTTTGGTAGCCACAACAGAGTGGAGAGCTTTACCCCCAGAGGTTAGGGAGGTTTTTTCTTTTCCCCAGTATTGTGCATAGCGTAGAGACATAACCAGATTCAGGGGAGATTAGGGTAATAGATCACCACAATAGCATCATAATCATGACCTTAATAGAGCTACGGGGAAGATTAAATTGGCTCCATATAATGGCTCTGGAGAGACTAGTGCAAGAGCTTGGGTCCACAAGCTGGACATATATCTTTCTTTGAGGCCCATGCCTAAGCATGAGGCCATTCAGTTTGCGGTGTTACATTTAGAGGGGATTGCATATGATTTGTGGCACCATGGATTGGTCACCCAAGATCACGCTTTAGTTCACTCCTATGCTGAGTTCACTGAGCGACTCATTACATGGTTTGATCGTAAGGATACAGAACTTTACTACAGGGAGTTGGCTCATCTTAGACAGAGTGGTCACGTAGAAGCTTATATTAATGAGTTTCAGCATATTACGGTTATGGTACCTGATATGCCTCAGAGACGGAGTGTGATGTTATTTATTGAGGGATTACAAGATAGACTTAAGGGACTGGTACGTGCTTTCCAACCAGCCACTCTTAAGGATGCCATTGATGTGACATTGAGACTGGATACTGTTCCCACTTCTTATCAGGGTGATAAGAAAATAGCCACGGACTCTCGGCCTATATAGAAGGCCAATGCACCACAAAATAAAGAAGGGTCATCCTCTATAAATCCTTGGGTGAATCAGGAGACTAGGAATGACTTGAGGAGGAAAAAGTTATGTTTTTCTTGCAAAGATCCATGGGAACCAGGACACCGTTGCATGGGTAAAGGAAAGGTTCATTTGATTGAGGTAAATTTTGAGTGTGGAGATGAGGAGGTTCCTGATACTGACATTGAGGATAATATTGAGTAGGTTCAAACATAATTGAAGTTAGACACCTCGGAGCCTTTGGCGTCAGCCAAAGCAATTATGGCTACCCTCTCCAGTTATCCTAACTTTCATGCCTT
>JARHVA010001366.1:1417500-1477500 GCA_037957365.1 Torreya grandis
CGGATAGAGTTCATATTTGTAATTATTGAAAAGGTCTTTTTATTGTAAATTTTAGGAACCTATGAAAAACCTTTTTTACCAGTTAATGTTTGAACTTATCCACTAACCCATCTACTTAAGTTCATTTTTGATAGATCCATCTACATCAAACAATATTCCTTCCCTTAGGAAGGGGTACCAAATCCTAAGTGTAGTTCCTAATCAAGTAAGAATACTCCTCATGCATAGTTGTATCCCACTTAAGATTGTCAAATGTATCACAAATAGACTATGGATCATAAGTAGAGGAAATTAATGCATCTAGAATAATTTAGAACTATGAACATGCCCATCAATTATCTGATGGATCCTCAACCTAATAACATTCACCTTGTAGTGTTTATCTAAAGTGAAGAGGACTTGAATTCAAATATTCAAGAGGAGATTCATTAACATGTAAAAAGTGACTAGGAGAGGAAGAAGATGAATCCCTATCACTATTATCATCATCTAAACTTGAATAAGAATCATTATCATCAAGAATGTACTCAAGGTGATCTAAACTCTTAGAACTATCATCAAATCATAGTGACTCCAAGGAGGATGTAGAAGTGTCAAGTGTGGAGTATGAAGGAGGATGTTGATCAAAGTGTGAGAAGGTTTAAAACTATGATTAGTGATCTATTTTCCCAAATTCCATTGTACAATCATTATGAAAACCCTAATGACCACAAAATCTGGGGTAAACTTCACTTTCTTTCCTAAACCAATGTGAGTGATCTAATAAATAGATATGATATTAGTTGATAGTTAGAGAACACAGAATATCCTAGAATATTCCATCACTCAATTCAATATATCCTCTCCCACAAACTTATATAGAAGTATTATCACCCATATGAATAGAAGGCATATAACATGGCTCCAAGTATGAGAAAAGGTCTTGTGATGAATCCATGTGATGAAAGCACCATAATCATTCACCCATGTGGAAAGATGGGATGAAACTACAATAAGGGCCTTTCACTTTACTTTCCTCTTACCACTATATTTTTCCTTATAGGTGTCTTAAATTTATGAACTTTGTGTGATGGAATCTGTGAGACTTATGTTGTTTTTCTTAGTAATATTTTTTAAGTGATCTATTTGTTTCTTCATACATTTATGTTCATCATGCCTAGTTCTCTTGTAATAGGAAAATTTGACCTTCTCTTTCTTAGGTTTAGAATATGAAGAGGAGGTCTCAGTTGTTGCTTTGGAAGTAGCATTAGTTTTCTAATCCTTATTTTCCTCAATGTCCTTCTTGTTCTCTTTCTTATCATTACTATTTAAATCATTCTATTTTTTATGACTAATAATTATGGCATGAGACTTATAATATTTAAATGTACCCATATGAATAATCTTATCTTGTTCCCTAGTCAAGGATGTAGCAAAATTATCCAAGGATGGCATGGTCCATATGGCTCCAAGGGCACTCCTAATGGCATGGAAAGTAGAAACATAAATATAATAGTCAAGACATAAATTATAAATAATTCAAAGGATCAATTGTTAATCCTTTGTATCTATGTCACATAGTTTCAACTTCAACCTAAGTGACTTGAATTTTATGAAAAAGTCTTCTATAGTGTCAAATTTGTTTGAACTCAAACTAATGAGCTTATTCTGTAGCTCAAGACCCCTCATTTCATATTGATTCCCAACGAGTTATTCCAAAAAGACCCAAACTTTATAAGGTGATTTTATAGATTCAATGTGAAATATTAAGTTGGGAAACACTGAGATATATGTAGTAGAACATATGCCTCAAAACATTGGTTAAACTACTTAGGCTTTTCTACATCTAGTGTTGATTTAATTTCATTATCCATAGTAATTATGTGTAAACCCTTAATTCTCAAAACTTAATTTATAATTTGGTTCTCTACTCATGATAATTATTTGGTGTGAGAAGCAGAAGTGGATTATGATCCATACTACATTAAAATAAATATTTGCATAAATTAATGTGTAAGAGAGAACATAAGGCACAATGTAACCCCCCTAAAACTATGAGCAATAAACTAAAATTATAGAGGTTTGGCACTTTACATTTTATTGCATATACAATTTTTACAAGGATTGAAAGTATCTCATATTAGATAAACAAGAATATGAAAAAAACACCAATGCAAAGAGCTCAAAAGAATTCACACTTTCAAAAAAACTAGCACCTTAAAAGGAGCTACCTACAAAAATTTATGTGATTTACAAGTTCTTTCAATTACCATTTTCAAAAAATAAATTCACCATTTGAAAAAAAATTCCTTGGAAATTTATTTTAGACCTTATAACAAAATTTACGTACATTTTAGTAGGGTGTGACCATATGCTAAGTAGGTTTATGCACAAATATTTAATAACAAATTGATGTAATAGAAACTAATGATAGCCCAAAAAAAATATATGACAACCAATAAAGCTTTTTATTATAGATTAGAAGGAACAGTATGTCTTTCTTATCAATCATTAATAAAACCCTAAAAGAATGGAATATTTAACTATCCTAAAACATGGTCAAGTTTACAGTCATTTCTAGGGTTTTCACACATTCTAAAATTGATGGCGTAATCCATTTTTTTCAAAAAATCATTGAATGATAAATATGATGGAAAAACCACTTATACAAAGACCTTTTTCCTCATTCTTTTTTCTATTCTCTAGGTCATTAAGGACATAGGAAAATAACATAGAGAATAAAAGATATATAACATGCAATCTCAAATAATCAAGATTCCAAAATAAATCACAACAAAATAATGTTGTTTAACTACCTAAACATGCTTTGATACCATGTCAGAATGAGATATGATTTGTTAGAATGAACAATGATCAAGGAATGGTAGAATTCAAACACACTAAACTCTTAACTTGAAAAATGGAAATGTAGAAAGAGAGGGCATTATTACAAGAGAGAAACTAAACATTAAAAACTTAACTACTCTGTATTCATAATGATAAAATAACTTGAGGAGAGATACATATATAATAAGAAGAGGAATAATACCATCTAAAAAGGTGGAATATGCATATGAAAATAGAATTCATGAAAAATTAATATTTATTCTAACAAAAAATCATATCTATTGTAATCACCTCATTATTACACCTAAGCAAGATAAATCCATGTGTAATAAAAATCATAAAATGTAATTAAAAACCTAGACTAACAAAAACTACTAAGATATATCCATTATTTATGTGTAAGTGACAAGTTATAGGTTCATGATTGTGGATTTATGACATTTTTGGGCCATATCCCATTTCCAATCAGGGGAAACTATGGTGATATTAAGGGGGCATCTCCTAGTACCTTATAAGTTTTATTATATTTATCATAATGGGATCTCATTTGAGCTTATATTATCCAATATAAGTTATCATATTGGATGTGTCCTTATATGTTTAATAAATTTATATATATTCTTTTACCTGCTATGTTTTTATATTCATATCTTGAGTGTTTTCTATGAGCTTGGTTACATTGTTGATTTTTTAATTTTTTTCTAAAGTATGTATATAATATGTTTGATATTGTTTATCCATGTATTCATTGATTTATGTGCATTCTTAGTGTTTGATATGTCTTTGATGTTTTGTACATGTTTATTGTGTGTTTGATGTGTCTTTATTGCATTCTATGTGTTTGGTGTGATTTCAACATCTATCATGTTTTATCCATGCTTGGCCACATATATGAAATATTAATTGTTCTAATTCTTACTGCTTAGTTTTTTCTTTGTTTTTTGGTGTCATGATCTTTATCATGCACTATGCTCTTATTGTTTATTGACATTGTCATGATTTCGATCATGCATTTATTTTCGGTAATAACTCATAATTTCTCTTTAAATTTATATATCTTGCATTGATATTACTTAACTTATTATATTAGGTCAACATGGGGTGGCATCTCTTATTGATATTTTACTAGTTATATATTGCATTCATATGGGGTGTACTATTATTTTTTCTCTTTTTTATACATTCAGCTCATTTGTGGCATATTAATCTTGTGTTTGCATTGATTATATCATATGATCAAGTGGGTAATATTATTTAAAATGTACATGCTCTCAATAAGACACATTTCTATATTTAACATCAATGGTTTTATGTCTTATCTTACATATAATGCATGTAACTCATTTATTTAGAGATATGTGCTTCTTATGTTCATCAAAATCTCAAAAGGGGAATACATATTCCCATAATTTTATCTAACCTCCAATATTTCATCAGATTTTTGTATCCAATAGTAGGGGAATTACCATTTTTATTACATCTATAAGTACACAAGTTGCTACACCAAATCCCATCATAGGATATATTTAGGAAATTCGTAACATCATTTCTTGAAATAGTCATGCTATAATTTTATCCTTTTTTTAGTAAATATTCTACACATAAATGTGTGTAGAATTTATGAAAAACTTAGAGGCTTATGATCTCACAGGGGATCCTCACATTTTCAATAAAATTAGGTGTATCATTTTTAGTTATTCTTTGTATATTTTAGTAGACTATTAATATTATGGGTATTTATCCATGTGTAAATATTCTTGTAGGATTCGTAGGTGCATTGGATTTAACCACAAAATCTTTAGGGGCACAAAATCCTATATTTAAACTCTGCATGGTTTAATTTTGTACACATATTCGCTTGCACATTAAAGTGGGGAATATGAAGAGACTTGAGTGCCAATTACGATTTCCTACCAATCAATAACATTTATTTTTGTGCCTATAATGAAAATAGTTGTGTTTTAACCCTATATACACCCTTATTAAGCATATTTTTCTTATGATGAGAGCATACCATCTATAAACTTGTGTGTAACCCTGTAATTTCATATTTATATCCCTCTGATTGAAACCACATGAATAGATCTTTGAAGTATATCTCAAGCATTGCCAAGGTAGTAAACCATTGGAATTCTAAAACAATGTCTATTTAACTCATGACAATTGAAGACATATGTGGAAATATTTTAGGTAGTACCCCATGGTGAGTTTAATACTTTGGCATTTTCTTGAACAAGAAATTGTATACCCATCGATAACCATAGCCTAAAATTGTGGAGTTGTATAAACAAAATAGTTCAAGCATGTAGTTAACATATGGTTGATGAAAATTTGAGTACTTCCTAGGTCAATCAATGTTTTCACTTTTTGTTCCTTCATAATACTCAATATTTTAAGGGTTTATGGGGTGCTAATACCAAAAACATGTCTTGGATTTTAACCAGTTGTACTTGGTGTGATTGTTACATGATATGTAATTGTATGTGTAAAAATAACTTCCATTTCTCCATGAATTGAGATCTCTAGAAAATTCATTCATGATTGATTTGAAGGAAATAAGAGCTATGGATTCATGGGGATGGATTTTGTTGGATAATACGTGGAAAACACAAGGGCTTGGCTTGGTGAAGAAGATAAAAAAGAGTACAATAATAATAAAAAATACACATGTTACAAGGAGCCATGATAAGAATAAATGGGAGCTAAGACTTATTTGATGCAATAGTAAGAGGATATATGTAACATAATTTGTGGTGTTGGGAATTGGGCAAGATGTCAGTAAAGAAAATGTTTTATCTCATAATCATGGGAGATATCATGCACTCTATGTAGTGTGTGTCAATCATAGTAATGGAACATGGGTATTGACCCCTAAATATGATTCATATTTCTATTTAATCTCACCCATGGATAAATTAAAAGTATAGTTTTGATAACAAATTGGAAAAACTAGGTTAAGGAGAGAACAAACTCATGGTTGTTATGTTTACTCTCAAGGTTGAAGACAATTTTTTGAATATTTTTTTAAATATTAATGGACTATGCAAGTAAGAGAGCACATAAAATCCATTACATTTTCTAACTTTATGTAGTGGAATAATATAAGTAACTTGGATTTGAATTTCACAACAAGCTTAGTTTGGATACATGTAGGTGAAAAAGAATACAAGGGGGTGGAAATATTTAAACTCACTACAAAAGATGCATGAATGAATATGTATGGGATTGGAAAACCAAGATAATCTTGTTATAATTACTTCTAATATAATTGGTCCTATACAAAAGTGAATTTTTGGGTATGTGTCATATCTAAAATGGAGATAGGCAGAGATAATTTGAAAACATTTAATCACAAGCAACATCAAAATAAAAACATAAATTTCATATGAGATTCTATTATCTAAAAAATTACTTTCCAATTAGAGGAATAATCTATGGCTTAGACGTTAAGTTATTTATAATAGACACAAAGTATGGAGACCCATTGATGGCTCAATATGGTGATAGAGGAAGAACACATAAATGAAATAAAAGAACTAGTGGGTGAGTAAATGGGGAATTAACATGAAAAAATGTGGAAACACTAATGAGGAAATATAAAAGTATGTGAGAAAGTAATTCAAGATAACCACGTAGACAAAGAAACTAAGGTGGAAGAAAGCAAAGAATATCAAAGGGTTTAACCCTACATGTGACCATGAATAAAAGGTCTACATAGGATCATAAATCAAGTGGAAGGTGAAAATATTGATGGCTTAGTTAAGGAATTTCTCACATCAACTCATGTGTGAGACCATCAAGTGGAGAATTCCTAAGGAGGAGTGGAAAATGATAACATGCTTATTTTATGATGATGGGGTGGTGGAGATAGAATGACACTACATCATGAGTGTTCAATATATAGTGACATATGTATCAAGTAGGAAGACAACCTAAGCGTAGACTATGTAACCAACATGTTTTAGGAGGTGAGGCTAGACTAAACAATAATTTGTTTTAATCAAGATCTAGAGTTAAATATATATCATCAAAAAGTGATTGGGATTTTTACAAGATTAATAAGGTAACCCTTGTTTCAAGAAAATGTGCTAGCATGTAACACCTTTATTATATCTATTTTTCCCAATAATTTCTTGGTCTCATCTCGAGGACATTATTAAAATATTTCACTCATTTATTATTTTTAACAAAATTTATTGAGATTTATAATTCTTTTATGGACCACTATAAATTAGTTTGATAGGCACAAGAGGATTCTTAAAAGTGATTTCATGTTTGCAAAAAATTAATGATATGGGTTCATGCAAGCTCAAATCTTATACTCAAAGACTTTGTGACACATCGGTCTCACTTGATGAGGTTCATGTGATACAGAGTTGGGCCTTGATGTATTTTTTTGTGCATTTTAAAAGGGCACAGGGAATTTGTTGAGCCATAATTATTTCAATTTTATAAAGAGGATATGTAGATCAATTCCTTAGGAAACATTATTAACCGAGGCCCTCTTAAGTTTATTCCTAAAGTAGTGGATTGAGAACTTATTACTAGTTGGAGAGCCATCACATTTTTAAATGTCTACTATAAGATTAAAATGAAATCCATTATGTTATGCCTATAACACATACTTCCTAAAATTATTAGATGTGAGAACACACATTTGTTCAACAATGGATTATTCATTAAATTATTGATTTTGGGAAGGAATTGAGTGGGTTTGAGCTTGTAAACAATGTATTTTGTGTCTCAAGATAGATTTTGAGAAAGATTATGAATGTATAGAATGGTTTTTTATCCTAGCCAAGTTAAAAACATTAGCATTTGGGGAGTTCTCTCTTAGCCATTATAGCCATATTTTTAGAATATTCAACCCATACTACTATAAATAGTCACATATCTGAGAGGTTTGTCTTATTTTGTTTGATTAGATAGTGTTTCGCTCTTAATACTTATTTATATATTATAGTTTTAAAGGAAATTGGCTCTCTTTTAATGTAGAAAACTGATCAAACTCCTATTAGGTGCATCACTCTCCCTGATAGGACAAATTAACTTCTTACTGATCATTTTACTTATGACTCATTTTTCACCTTGGCATAGAATAAAGCTTCATTTTATGAAGCTATAATATGCAATGTCACCTTTTATAAAGCATTAGGACCAAATTGCAATGCATAAAACCTCAATGTGATGTTAATGATAGAGTATGATGCCTATTCTTGATTGGCTTCAAAATTTAAGTTTGAAGCTGATTGACAAATGGGCAATGTTTTAATTCTTGAGAATTCCTTTCATCTTTGAAAGCTCTTTGTCTTCCCTTTGGTAGTATGTAATCCATCATATAACCAAGATATTTCAATTTTTTGATTCATTTATTAAAGAAAAAAATAAAAAATTGTACATAATAATCAAATAAATGTCAAATTTAAAATTGAGATTTAAAATAAACACACTAAAAGACATTATTAGCTATCAAGCCCTCAAGATCACCTATATAATAATTAAGTCAATGTTCTTCTAAATCACATAGCATAACTATTTATTTATGTTATTATAAAATTTTATTAAACTATTCAAATAACTGTAATCTAATTATTATCACGCCATGACTGTTTATCCATTCAAAATATTTTATTTATCTCATTGCTCAATATATTTTTCTTTGCCGGCATTCAAATTCGTAGTGACATTGCTTAACTATGAAGCATTAAATACTTTGAAAATATAAAAGCTATTTTATTCAATGGCAAAATTTAAGGCTTATAGTAAGTAATGCCTAGCCGTAAGAGGGATAATTGTATTTTTTTTCTTTGCCAGCATTCCAACTGGTAGATGACATCAAAGACTTTGACTACATCAACTCAAACTGATTAAAGCAGGACAACTAACATGACAAAGCTAGATGTGTATATCAATTGAAATATAATGGTTAGAATTTTTATTTTTTTTAATAATTATTTAAAATTTTGAAACATTTATGATGATACATCTTTTATGACTCTGAACTAAACTTATAGGTAAATTTTTGGACTGAGGAATATATCAAGATAAGAATGTTATATTAGTATAAAAATATTATTATTTCTAAATTAAATAGAAATAAAAACGTATCTTTTTAAAAGATAATAAAAATTGAAAGAGAAAATAAAGTAATATTTTATATATTTTCAAAATTTTATTTATTTTGTAAAAAAAAGTAAGATTGAGTTAACTTAGAGAGTTAATTTTCTAAACTCAAAAGCCTTAAGCATGGTGAGGATAAATGGCCATTAAATATAATTATATGCTTTTTTGAAATCCATCTTCAAGAATATTATCCATTGTTGAGGGGCACATACCCATTCCATACCTTCCAATACTGTAATAATGTTGTTTAGAATATAAAATATTTTTATAGAACATGTTTGCTCCAGTCTGGTAATTGCAAGAAAGGTGTGGTGAAAGTAGTGTGTGAAGGCCTTGGCTGTAATATTGTAAGAGAAATTTAAAAAGGTGATTAATCTCTAATCTTCAACCAATAATATGATCGAGGTCTCTTGATTTAGGGATGAATTTAATGTTTCCTTTGTCAGTAAGTGTCCCACAATATTTATTGCATAATGCTTCATGGTATACCTAAAGCAATTCTAGACTTACAAACTACCATGTGACCAAAGGAAACCATCCATTTGGGGTGCCTTGTCATTGGCCATGCTTTGAATTGTTGCATAGAGATCCATAAGAGTGAGTGAGGAATCACATAATTTCTAAGTTGAACAGATTAAGTTGTAAGGAACCACATCCGAGTAGTCATGCAACATTGGATCCCACTCTACTATATCCTCTTGGGCTTGGAACACTAATTTATAGTGGTTGAGAAAAGGTGAGGATATATTGAATAGACTAGTGAGCCAATTATGGGTAGTTTGGATAGTTTTAATCTTCTCTCTAATTTTATTTGCACAAGAATATTTGAAAAAATATATTTGGAGGCAAAATCACCAACATTGAGCCAATCTAGATAGCCATGATGCCTTTGCATGTATGGAATTCAACAAGTTTGAGTCTAAGTTTAAACTTAGCAACCATAGTCTACAACTGGGAATCGAATGAACTTTGCTCAAGATGCAAAATAAACCTTTGATTTTCTTTGGCTAAAGTACTATCAACTTGCTTTCAAATTTTAACCACTTTATTATCTTAGTCCTAGAGAAAGGAGGCAACATGATTCATTACATCATTCTACCAGTCGATCTAGCTACCAACATGAGGAAGATGTGGAAAAAAATTACACACTCTAGTAATGATTTAGATGATGCCTTTTTGAAGGAGGATTAGTGAATTAAAAAATATTTTCATACAAAGGATTCTTATGTAGACCACCTCTACATTCCAACTAGAAAGTGATGGGACTATGGTCAAAATAGGAAATTATAGATGGATGGTCACAATTTTCCCACTCGAGACATGAAGGGAGAGCATGTGTTGTTTGATGAAAATTACACGATCATGTATTTTGAGAACATGATCAGATCCAACCCAAAAATTAGACCACATAAATTAAGGTTTGAGGCTTAATGACCATTATAGAAAGAAATGTATGAAAACCCCCAATGGCTTCTAAAATAACACTAGGCTTATCTTTATCCCATTCACCAACATATAGGTAAGAGATTCAATCATTTTAAACTCATGAAAAATGAGCGAGTTTTTGCAAGACAATATATCAGCTAGCCACTGCCATAATGCCACTCTTTTCGGATCATTATTAGATGTTTAAAATTTATGATAATTAAAGAGCAACCATCAATGTGAAGGGTGACCCATATTCCCTAATGTGATGGGTCTTCTCATAGCTTAATAAATAAAGGAGAAAACTTCTTGTAAATAAAAATAAAGGAACATCTATGTCCTTCTTCATGTGTGGTGGAGTATTTTGTGGCATTTGAGAAAATATATTTTTAGATAAGTCTTCAGGAGAAATATTATAATTATAAAGGTCTACAAATGTACAAAATCTAAAGAACCATGTCAGTGACAAGAGGAACACATATAGAGTTTTCTTCGGGACTCTATGAAACCTTAAACATTTCATGAGAGATTATTAATGTATAAAAATACTCCATGTGAAGTTCCCCTACCCATACTCAAACCTTTGGTAAGAAACCAGAGCCATAAATCTAATGTGTAGCAAAGATTGTTGGTTTGGTAAAAGATAATATCCTAATGAAATGGGGTAGCATTTAGCCCCATTATTTCCCCTTGGTGAACTCCACCTCTATGAGGTAGACCTTGTGAGAGTCATGAAGGTGGTGCATTTATTGAGGAGGTCCCAACACTTGTAAAAACTAATTGCTTGAGTTTTATTGAGAAAATTGGATTTGAGGATTAACCAATGGAGCCATAATTTTAGGGATAGGGATGGGATAAGGGAGAAAATTCTAAATCCTTTTAAATTTTTGTTAGGGTTTTTCATTATAGACTATGTTGGTTACCTTTGATTTTTTATTCTCGAATAATTCTTTTTTGTTAACAATAATAGTCCAATAGTCAGTATTTTCCATCATCGCTTGTTTTTTAGTGGATGGTTGTTCAACAAATGCTTTGAGTGGGCCATAATGGTACAATGAAAGATATTATGGTAAAATGTTGGCATAAAAATATGTGTTTATAATGTTAATATAGGTGACCTTTTGTATAAATCATTCAATCCCTATCTAAATATTGATACGTTCCTTCAAGTCTTTCATAAGGTTAATCTTGACATATACACATTATTTTAGTTGCACAAAATAAAAAAGATCTCTCTCATTAAAAATCACATGCTAAATGGGTTTTTTAATTTCAAGTATGAAATACCACAATGGGATTATATGACCACTTACTTCAACCCAAAAAGGGACTTTATGAAATGTCTTCATGAAGACATTGAAATCTCAAACTTTATAACATGAAAATATCATCTAAGTATTCTTATGAACCAACTTCTCCACTTGGCAAGAAGAGATTGCACATGTGAAGGTTACTTAAAGGGGAAAACAAAAACTTTAGTGAGGTTTACCCCTACTAACTTGGATCTAATTTTAATCCCAATAATGTTTAATCTAAAGTTAGATAGAGTCTTTATAGGGAATACAACCGACATAATGAGTCATAAGGCAATTATTTTTATATCATTTAAATATCTTAACAACTTAAAATAACATCAAAAGATTAAGGAGGGTTTATATTATCATTACCATGTCATATACTTTTAGGACAAATTCCCATACTTATTTTGCTACCATTCTCCCCTCTATCTACAATAATAATTGTGAATGGATGGTTGAGAGTCATTTAAATAGATCTAGACTACTTAAAAAGTAGTATTAATGTTGAATTTAATGCGAGTAGGTATTATTTTTTTGATAATAATAGTATGAAATGAGGCTTGATAAGACAACTAAACATAAAGTTGTCAAGTAAAAACACTCTAAAAGAACAAGTTTCTCAAGTTTTTCAATCATGTTTTTTCTAAATTATCCATCCTTAAAAACAATAAAATATTAAAAAGAAAACAATGAAATTTTTAATATATATATATATATATATATATATATATATATATATATATATAATAAACATAATAAAAAAGGGTAAAATTGAGTCATGCTTCTTTTAAATCATTTATATTTAAAGAAAATAAAATAATGAAAATTTTAATATGGTTTTAAAAAATATTGATTTATTAAAAGTAAATAATATTATCCTAAAACTCAATCTGTTTGGAAGTGATAAATAGTCTCTTCCATTCATGTTATATTGAACCATTCTCATGACATTTGGCTTTCCTTAAGGATTCTACTAAACGACCAGCTACTATAATTTTTTTTATAGAATTTTTCTAGCACTGCTATTCTTTTTCAATCATAAAAAGATATAAATTTTACTTTGTTTAACCATGATGAATTTTCTTGTCATTTTTTTTTTTACTAAGAACAAGGTGGTGGTATTATATTTTGTTTGCATGAAGATTCAAGTCCAAATTAAGAAGGTGGCAATGGTGGTTAGACATCTTCAAGAACTATTAGAGCACTAGGGCTATGCTCCTTGTATTGTGAGTCACATCCCCCAAGATGTTCCACCATAGGGTTTGCTCCTAAAAGACATCAGAGTCAATTGCACAACCACAACCCCTTTTCCTTCACATTTAGTGAGCGAACATGGAGAAGAGGAGATCACCACTGCCATATGGAAAATCTGATGCTAGACCTTATTGGTAGGGATTGACCACTAGCCCTTTTGGCACTGTGATGTAGCCTCTTGATGGTTGGGAAATGACTATCTTTCTAGAACCTATAGCCCCCATGTATGGTTGGATGGCTCCAAACCATCCTTCAATAAAGATGTCTTCTTTCTCTGGTCTACCACCCAAAGATGACACTCCACCTCCTCCTTTAGGCACAAAAGTTTATGCCTAAGTTTCTTATTTGATCATGATTTTTATATTATTATGGTGATTTCCGTATGCTATCCAATATTATTACTTTTTAATCTTTTTTTTATTATATTTTAAACCAACATTTTCCTTCACAAATACCAACAATTACTTTATTTTGTACTCTTTTATATATTATTATTTTGATTAATAATAATCCTACTTAAATATTCCACTAATAACAATAAATAAAATAAAATTGTCATCTTTTAGATTACTATTTTTATTTATTGTTTAATAAATAAAGTGAAAGTGAAGGTTAGGTTTCACACTTATTCCAAAATGTGTATTTAAATTTAAAATAAACAAGAACAAAACAAAATAAACTTTTATTAACCTACGTGGTGAAGCTACAGTCAATAATCCATGTGAAAGGGCCAACAAGTGCAATCATATTTCATTTATTGAACTATGGGTTCCTTCACCGACATTTGCTTGACTATGCGGTTGATAATCCCATGGCTCAATTTAAGAGTGATGAATCAATTGCACTACTTCAAGTCAAACCCAATAACTTAGTAGGTAAATTATTAGTATATTTAACTATTTTCCATAAATTAATAAATGAATATAAAATATTTAAAAGATTTCAATTTAATTTTTTCTTACATCAAAAAGTTAAGTTAATATAAAATATTTGAAAGGTTTCAATTTAATTTTTTCTTACTTTAGAAAATTAAGTTATTCTTTAGTATACGAAAGAATCAATTATTTTATATTTGTTAATTTTGAAAAATGTAAGGTTTAAAGCTAACACAAATCTTGTTTTTAATTAATTGATACCTTTAAAAATATAATTTTAGGAGTTTCTAGTTCTATGTGATATAGTGATTTAAAATTAAATAGTATAAGTATAATATTCTAAGTTAAAAGATAATATAGATTTTTCTATTTTTTTAAATAGAAAATATAAAAAACTATTATTTTAAATAGAAAAGATAATATTTATGATTTCTTTATTACCATTTATGATAAATATGATTTATATAATAAAATAATATAAATCCCTAATACAAATTATACAATATCAAAAAGTTACAAAATTATAAAATATAATTTATAATATAAACCCCTAATACAAATTATATAATATCAAAATCAAAAGGTTACAAAGTTACAAAGTATAATTTATGCAATCATTTGAAAATCAAGTTGAATTCTCTTTGAAACTTCTCAAGTTGAATAAATTTTGAATTTATTATTATTATAATTAAAATATAAATAGAATTATTAATGTTTATTTGAATAATATTTACCTTTAATATTATAACCAAATATCACTCATTAGCAAAGCACAAAATATATGTCTCCAAGAAAGGAGAAGACATTCAATTCTCACATCAACCTCGAACGTGAGTATATTTTGAATTTATTATTATTATAATTAAAATATAAATATAATTATTAATGTTTGTTTGAATAATATTTAACTTTAACATTATAACCAAATATCTCTCATGAGCAAAGCACAAAATATATGTCTCCAAGAAAGGAGAAGACATTCAAATCTCACATCAACCTCTAACGTGAGTGTGTGTGTGTGTGTGTGTGTGTGTGTGTGTGTGTGTGTGTGTGTGTGTGTGTGTGTGTGTCTATATATATATATATATATATTAAAAATAAATAAATATTTTTATATTATCATTTTATATACTTGGTATCATTATCACTTGGTCCATTAGCTCTTTTTTATTTTTATAGAAATTTACTTTATATTTGTTATCTAACAAAATTATAAATTACTTCAAAAAAAAGTCATCCATCTCACATTTTTGTAGAGACATTTTATTAGGATTGATTAATAGGGATCAAGAGGAGTCACCTTACATCTTATCTATATTTCCAACTAAATCTTTTTTTTAACATCTCAATTTTGGTTTTGAGATCACCATGGTAAACAAAAGGTAAAATTTTATATTTTTCACTCTAAATTTTGATTATAACATTTTCATCCAAGAAAACATAAAAATCTTTAAAGTGTTTTTTTCTGCATGTTTTTGAGACAATATCTTTAAAAATCAAACAATTTACCTAAACTATCTAAATATGATTAACATTATGACACATATGATAGGCCAAATCTTTGAAACCAAACTTGAAAATAGAAAATAATTTAAAAAAAAATACTCAAAGTACTTAAGCAACAAAACACCATTAACACTAATTACTCAAATATCTATCTTGCTTTCTATGATTAGTAAGGTACCCACATGATTCAAAGAAAAGGACCGGATCAAAAAGAGGCAAAGAACTAGGATAGACCAATGGAAAAAATAAAGAAAATAACCTAACCTTAAAAAAAATAAGGAAATTAAAGAAAGACTATGTACAAGACCTTACCAAGCCAACTCATGCCTATAAATAATGCTTATGAATTACCCATTTATAGGTAATAAGACATTATTATCAATTAGACACTTGAGCCTAAACACATTCTCACCAAATATATCAAAAATATAGAAGGGACCTAACTACAGAGCATCAAACTTACCATGTTGTCCCTTTCTCTCATGAACCTTTTCTCAAAGAAGGACTAAATCAATAATTCTAATGAATTTTAATTTGTCTCACTTGCCAAACCACTACTTGATGACTCATTTATGTTTGTTAAAGTATGATAAGGTCTCATCCTATTTCTCTTCTAACTGCATCAGGTTCAATAGCTGAGGTTCAATATTATCATTAGTTTCAAGGTAATATCTGATGATTTTCAAGGTAAGGATTCTTATATTTATGGGGAAAATATGATATTGACCATACACCAAATGGTATGTGGATATGACTAGGGATGAATTAATCCTAGTTCTATCAGAGTAGAGTGAAAATTTTAGCATGTTATGCCAATATCGAGGATTCTTATCCGAGATATTCTTAATCACATATATCAAATTTTTATTCATTGATTTAGTAACACCATTTAGTAAATTTCAATAAAAAAAGACTGGTCCATTATCACATACCAATGTAAATGACATTATAAACTTGGTGACAATGTGTTCCTTGAAGACGCTGATCACCACTTCAGTTGTACAATTCTATAATGCTTGTGCTTCAGTCCATTATGTACAATATGTGGTTGTCACCAATATGAACATGTGTCTAATAAAATAATTAGTATTGATAGCTGTAATGAATTCTAACTCTTATTTTGTAAAATGATGAATTTAAATAATAGGTTGCAATGGCATAACATGGCTAAACTCTCTTTGTGTGATAACTTGATAAATATAGAATATTCTCATATGTAAATGAGCATCCTTAAAAACATGGGGCCATTACCTACTTAGATTATCTGGTGGGCTATATCATTCCTTGAACTATGTTCAATTACATATTTTATTTAGAAATATCTGAGTACTTCAGCGACTTCATCTTTGTTCAAACACCTTAAGTAGATGACTTCATCATTATTCCTATACAAAATTCTAAAGTTGATCATGAAGTTGTTGATCTTCAAGAATAATTCTCTTCTTTGAGTAGAGTTCAGGCAGATCAATCCCTCATTGTTTAAAAATTCATGAACTATATCATGATTCCACTCGTCATTGGTAACATATTACATAGTATACTACTAGCATAAAATATGAGAATCAACTTCAATGAACATATTACTAATTAATTTCCATCTTATAATTTTTGTTGGTTGAATTTCTAAGTCAATATTCTACAAAATGGTCATCCATTTACCTCTCCATTCACCTAATTCATTTTAAATCGATATTAATTTTACAGTTCGGTCAAGTACAACTAAAAATGCTTTCTCTCTAGGTAATCTCTATCTGGAAGAAAAATCCTATCTTCCTCAGGCCAAGCACAAGCAATGGATATAGTGGGGAAGGGCACATATACCCTCTCTAAGCACCAATTGAGTAATAACTTGGATAATCACACTCACCCTATGCAAAGCTCCTCCCCTCGCTATCAGTGATCAGTAAGTGAGGTTTTGCTGTGTAGGATTTAATGCTTGAAATTTTTGATTGCTTTAATCAAATCAAACACTTTTTTATAAATGGTAGAATACTCGAGTTCAACATATCCGAATGGATAAATCATGAATGGCATAGTCTCTTATCTCTAACTTCATTTTTCTGAGTCAGAATAATAACACTTGAGTGTTTGAAGGTAAATGAATAAATATATAAAGATTGTGCATAGTCTAGATTTATTAGCACTAGGGTGTTAATAATAAACTTATTTATTTTAGAGAAAGAAACTTGTGCTTCATTAGTCCACTTAGTTTTGGTATCCTTCTTCAGCATGGTATTTAACAATCCAACTATTTTAACAAAACCTACAATGAATGTACCCCTGAAATTGATGTTATCGAAGAATGGTTTTAATTCTTTTCTTCTACTAGACAAAGTAATTTTTAGAATTTCATTTACTATATTTGTGTCTATCGATCTAACTCTTTTAAAAATGATGTGACCCAAAAAATTACCTTTAGTAACCCTAAATATGCACTTTTTTGGATTTAAGAAAATGTCATGCTCTCTACATCTTTACAATACCATTTTAAAGTATTTCACATGGTCTTTTTGGTTCTTAGAAAAGACTATTAAATAATCTATATAAATCACAATGTACTTTCCAATTAGATCCTCAAATTCAATGTCCATATAACATTGAAATGTATCACTTACATTGATTAGGTCAAATGACATCCTTTTGTATGTGAATGTTACCCATTTGGTTGTGAGTGACATTTTGACTCAATATTCATAATTCATCATCACTTGATTATAACCAAAATAATGATCTAAAAATAACATCATTTGTGAACCATTCACTAAATGCAATACCTCTTCTAGTGAAGGAAATGGGTAATTATACCTCCTAAAGTCCATACACAACTATATCTCTTTGTTCTTATTTCAAATAGGGAAATACACTTTTTGTAAGTAGTTGATGTTTATTAATGTTATCATTAGTAGTAACATTGTATGAATTAATTTTTAGTTTGATAAGTAAAACTTACCATTGTAGTTCACCTATAATATTCATCATAGACATAAAATGACTAGTAGGAATTATTGAATTTTACAAAGATGTAGTCAATGGTTACAATTTATCATCAATTTAAAACATCGAGATGATGGATTGATCATAATTATTAGAAATTGATTTGAGATTCATATCATTTGAAATTTTTTTAAACTTAGGTAATGATACAATGTTTGAAAATTTGGGATCCTTCGGTAATGATACATCATTTGAAATTTTTGGAACCTTTAGAAATGGTATAGGGTTCGAAAGTTTTGGAACATTTAGTAATGGCACATAGTTTGAAAATTTTGGAAACTTTGGCAATGGTAATTTTTTCAAAGTCTTAGAAAATTTGGTAATGGTAACTCATTTGAAATTTTGAAACCTTTAGTAATGGTAGATGGTTTGAAATTTTTGAAACCTTTCATAATGGTACAACAATTTTTTGTAAGGATTCTATGATATCCTTATGAATGTTATAAAATGTTTCACGATTAAATAAAGTAAATTTTGATTGGTTATCATTAATAATTGATGAATCATTTGTAAATTTGATATCATATGGTAATTTTAATGTTTTACATGGAGAATTATACCCGTCACTTGATTCTTTTAAGGAAGCCATGATATCTTTATGAATGTTACAAAAAAATTCAAGTTTAAATAAAGAAAAATATGAATCATGTGTATCTAATTTGGTTATAGGAGGTGGAGGAACATGTTGACTATATTCATTTAAGAGTATAGGGTTGCTCAAATTGTAAGATGAGGAATTTGAGAAATTGATTATGAGATATGCAATTATATCAAAATCACTCAAATCTATAATCTACTTCATGAATTTAGATCCATTAGAATATAATGAATATTATAATAAATATTTATAACAACATTATAAAATTAAAAGATAATTTCTCTAAACAAGATCAAGAAAAAAAGGAGACTAAATGTTATGGATGGTGGATTGTTTACAAATAGATTTAGAAATTTAGCATGATATTAGCTTGATTTTAGACTTCGATTGCATGGATGAGTTGATAAATTGATGAAAGGATTAATGGATTGTATTAGCATGTATATAATAATTATTTGGAATGGAGGGAAGCATGATTTAATTAGGCAATATAAGGATATTTTCCAATGAATTAAAAATTCATTGGAAGCCTCTAGAGAAAAAAACTCTAGAGAGAAAGGAGGGAAGCCTATGAATATGTGTGATTTTGTGAATTTAATATTTATAAGTGGACATAAGATTTAGGTGATAAATGGGATGTTAATAATAAATAACAAGGGAATTAATATTGGATGAGAAATATGAATGTTATTATGGATATATAAAGTGGACTAGATTATTGACTGGGGGAATAAGAAATGTTAGACGAAGTAATGACAAAATGGATTAATTAGAGAATCATTAGGTAGAATTAGATGAGATAGACATTTAATAGAAAAAATTAGGGTAGAATAATAATAATATTAAGGATGATAAATGAGGCAAGCAATTTTAGATGTAGACACGAATTATTTCTTGAGATAGTGGTGGCATGGACCTAGTTAAAGGGATGGTAGAAATAACCATCTAGTGAGCTGAGATGAGGCCTTATATAATATTTTAGATATTATTTCTCTTTTATTAATCCATATTTTCTAGATAGTTAGATAGTTTTTGCATCATATTCATCGAAAGTATCTATATCTATTGGTGTAGATTTTTTATACCATTATATGGTTTTTCCTACACCTGTTATTTAGATTGTTTAGTTGTTATAATAAGTCATTAGGGAAGATATGACTTAACTCCATTTTTTAATTTTGAGTTATTTTATTTCTTCTTTAAAAATTTACTTTTCCTAAAGCTATTTTGGCTAATCATGATAATACAATATTTGATTGTTGAAGATAAGCTTATTTCTAGTCATGTTTGATTTTGAGTCTACAATAAGTTTTTTATTAATGTCTATCTATTCCTGATCATTGATTGTGGATGCACCAAAAATATCATACACAATGAGTGAAAGAAGGAACATAAAGGCTAGTGAAATGAAGAGAATAAATATCACATATATTATGTTCATGCTAAAATTTAGACTCAGTAGTTGGGTTCACCAAATGTTTAACCCTTTTGGTTAAAAAAGGGTTAGGGTAGAATAACCTAATTAAATTATGAGTAAAATATTATAGAAATCCAATTAATTGAATACATATAAATAATATTCTAATTAAATACACTAAATTTGGAATTTAGATAAATGTATAAATTACAATGTCAAATAATAGTTTGATTGTTTAAACATGAAAAAGAGCTAATACTTAGATATTCTGTTAATGTGTAGGTATATATAAGGTGTACATATGATGAATTAGGTTGACTAAATATTTGGATCCTATCGTCATATTCTAGAAAATGGCTTTCTAGCAAGCTAAAAACATACAAAGCACTATGGATACTAGCACCAATGATTATGTTCATGCTTAGGTGACTTTGTTTGGTATATGAAATATACACTATTTTATGGAGTGACCACCTACATTCACTTTCACATTTCTATTTGTCTATCTAGATCGTGCCCACAGGTTCTAGATGTTTGTCTTTTAATTAAACCCTAATTATCCAACTTAGGTCATGTCACTTTGCCAAAAATGGGTTAGTGGGATAATGAAGTCAAGTTGACCTCAAGGACAACTTTGTTAATGAGTGCTCACTACATATAAAATACTCTGTAGAAGGCCTTAGACATATGTAGTTCTCCCTATGTGTGGGATTATGTGTCAAAAATGGTGCAATATTCTATATACAAGGGCATGCAATGATCTATCTTATAACCTAAAAAATAATTCTCATGGGTTGTTCTTTGGATGATTTAGACCTATAATAGAGCTAATACTATTAATAATATTGAAATATGTAAGAATATGTAAATAAAACTTAGTTATGCAAATGATTTAATTGACCTTGCTAGGTGCTTCTTGGTAGTTTATGGATGAATAATGAGTAGGATTTGATTTTTTTTTATGCCACACCTTTTCCAAATATTTGATGAGAAATTTAAATAAAAATAGTTCAATCCATAGATTTTATAAGATTTGCATATTTGACAATTTTTAAGGTATAAACACTAGTGGAAAAGTTAGGACACTAGCATTGATGCTAGAGTCCCTAATTAAATGCTAGTGTTTGATAGATTATAAAGTTGTTGAATGTTTCTATCTAAAAATGTATGATGTAAATCAGATTTTATGTAGGTTTTAGGCTACAAATGATATATATAATCAGAATGATAGGGTTGTACTATAAAATAATCAATTAGGCATAGTGAGATGGTGAATGTGAACCTTTCAACATTAGGAAGGTCATTGGGTAGATCCCTGATTGATATGTGCCAAGTGCACAAGATTGATATGTTATATTTAAATTCATATTTTAACTATATCTACAACATGACATTGACAAAAAATAATAATATTTTGGGATATATGGAGAAAATAGACCACCATGTGTCATTTTTTAGTGTTTCTATTTCCTTTTTACAGGTAAAAAATGACTAAAAGGGTCCCCTATCACATTAAATTAAGGAAAAAAGTAATATTTAATGGTAGGGAAAACATTAGACCACCATATGTCATTTATATATGTTCTTGTATCCTTTATAGATTGAATTTGTAGTTGGGGCCACTTTCACATGTAATGGAGGCAACATTTGTTGATTTAGAGCTAGGGGACATATTAAAAACCACCATATGTCTCATTTTTATGTGTCTATATTTCATTTTTATAGTGAATTAATTATAATGGGACCCATTTCACATGCAATAAAGGTAAATTTTTTTTATTTATGGGTAAGGGACACATTAGACCACCATGTATCATATTATTGTGTCCTTATTTCATTTATAGATTGAATTTGACTAAAAGGTCCCCCTTTCACATCCGATCAATGCAATGAAAGAATATTTAGGGATATGTGGAGAAAATTTAACACCATGTGTCATTTTTATTTGTCCATATTTCATTTTTAAAGAGAAATAAACTAAATTAGATCCCTCTTCATGAAATCAAGGAAACATAACAATTTTTAGGGGTAGGGGATGAATAAACCATTATGTATTATTTTTATATGTCTATGTATCCTATTTGGAATGAGTTCAAAGTAACATGGTCCATTTAATATGAAATGGAAGAAATGTTTGTCAATTTAGGACTATAAGACATATTAAATACCACCAAATCTATCTTTGTTTTTTTTGGGTTGATGTTTTGTTTGTGGATTTAATTTATAGTAACATGGCTTATTTTATGTGAAATAAATGATTTTTCACCAATTTATGGGTAGGGGACACATTGGACCACCTTGTGACACTTTTGTGTGTCCATGTTTCCTTTCTCGAGTGAGATTTTATAAAAGGGGCCCCTTTGAAATATAATTATTGTAATGGAGGAATATTTAGGGATATGGAGAGAAAATAGAACACCATGTGTCTTTTTTGTGTTTTCATGTTTCCTTTATAGATTGAAATCAATTAAATGGGCCCCCTCTTTCATGAAATTGAGGCAACAAAGGAATATTTAGAGGTTGGTGACACATTGACCACCTTGTGTCATTTGTGTGTGTTCATGTATCCATTTAGAGTGAATTTGTAGTAATGGGTCCCTTTTCATGTGTAATAAAGGCAATGTTTATCTATTTAAGGCTAGGGCACATATTAAAGACCAAAACATGTGTCAATTTTCTTTGTCGATGTTTTGTTTTGAAATTTTACTCATAGTAATGGGGATCATCTCAAATATAATACACATCAAGTTTATCGATTTAGGGGTAGACACATTAGACCTCCGTGTTTTAATTATATATATATATATATATATATATATATATATATATATATATATATATATATATTCATAGTAAAGGGGTACCTTTCACAAGTTATAGAGTTAACATTTATCGATTTAGGGCTAGGGGACATTAAAAATAATAACATATGTCATTTATTATCAATTTAGGGTTAGGGGACATATTAAAAATAATAACATATGTCATTTTTCTATGTCAATATTTCATTTTTAGTGTGAATACATAGTAATTGGCCCATTTCACATGAAATAAAGGAAAAGTTTATTGATTTAGGGGTAGGGGACACATTAAACCATAATTTATTATTTTTGTGTTCTCATGTTTCCTTTTCAGATTGAATTTTACTAAAAGGGATCCCTTTCACATGAAATTGATGCAACAAAGGAAGATTTAGGGATATGAAGAGAAATTAGACCACCATGTGACATTATTTTGTGTTCATGTTTCCTTTGTAGAGTTAAATTGACTAAAAAAGGCCCCTCTTTCATGTATTTAAGTCAATGAAAGAAAATTTAGGGGCAGAGGATACATTATACCATGAAGTGTCATTTTTATATGTTCATATATCATTTTTTAGAATGAATTCATAGTAATAAAGCCATTTTAACATCAAATGGAGTTAAAATTTATCGATTCAGGGCTAGGGATATACTAAATACTACCATGTGTGTTTCTTTTTTATGTTGGTGTTTCATTTGTAGAGATAATTCATAGTAACAAGATCCATTTCACATATAGTAGAGGTAATGCTTGCCAATTTAAGGGTATGGGACATGTTATACCATATTGTGTCATTTTTATGTTTTCTTGTTTCCTTTCTAGAATGAATTTGACTAAAATGGGCCCCTTTCACATGAAATCGACATAATGGAGGGACATTTAGGGCCATGTGGAGAAACTAGACCACCATGTGTCTTTCTTGGTGGTCATGTTTCTTTTGTAGAGAGAAATTGACTAAATGAGACCCCTTTTTCCTATAATCAAGGCAAAAAAGGAAGATCTAGAAACATGGGACACATTGGACCACCATGTGCCATTTTTTATGATCATGTATCCTTTTTAGAGTGAATTCATAGTAACGGGACCCCTTTCATGTGTAAAGAAGTCAATAATTATTAATTTATGGATAGGGGACACATGAAAGACCATCGCATGTGTCATTTTTATATGTCAATGTTTTTTATGTAGATTGAATTCATAGTAACAAGACCTATTTCACATGAAATAGAGGAAGCATTTATCGTCATAGGGATAGGGGACACATTAGACCAGCAGGTGCTATTTTTATTTCTTCATGTTTCCTTTCTAGAGTGAATTTGACTAAAAGGGCCCCTTTTCACATGCAATCAACACAACAAAGGAAAATTTAAGGTTATGGTGAGAAGATATACATCCATGTGTCATTTTTATGAATTCATGTTTCATTTGTAGAGTGAAATTGACTAAAAAAGGCCTCTCTCACATGAAATCAAGACATTAGAGGAAAAATTATGGGTGCAAGAGACATTGGATCACCATGTGTCATTTTTCTATGTCATTTTTAGATAAAATTCATAGTAACAGGGCCCCTTCCACATGTAATGGATGAAAAGTTTGTCAATTTAGGGTAAGGGGACATATTTATGACTAAAACATCTATCATTTTTGGTGTTGATGTTTTAATTATAGAAATAATTCATAGTAAGATGTCCCATTTCACATGCAATAAAGGAAAAAAATTATGATTAATGGGTAGGGGGCACACTAGACCACCCTGTGTCATTTTTATGTGTCCATGTTTCCTTTCTAGAATAAATTTGACTAAAATGTGTCTTTTTGACATGTAATCGACACTACAAAGGTAGGACTATAGGGAGAAAATAGCCCATGATGTGTCATTTTGTGTGTTCATGTTTCATTTGTATATCAAAATTAACTAAATGGGCCTATTCTTTCATGAAATAAAGGAAACAAAGGAATATTTTTGGACAAGGGACACATTATACCATCACGTGTCATTTTTTGTGTGTTCATGTATCTTTTTAAAAGTGAATTCTTAATAATAGCGACCATTTCACATGTAATGGAGGTAATTTTTCTCAATTTAGGGCTAGGGGACATTAAAGATCATAAAATGTGTCATTTTTCTATATTGATATTTCATTTGCATAGCGAATTCATAGTAGTGGGGTGCATTTCATAAGCAATAGAGGAAAAGTTTATTGATTTATGGGGAAGGACACATTGAACTACCATGTGTATTTTTTGTGTGTTTGTGTTATATTTCTAGAGAAAATTTGACTAAAAGGGACCCATTTCACATGCAATCAACATATTAGAGGAATATTTAGGGATATGGGGAGAAAATATACCACCATGTGTAATTTTTGTTGTGTCTATGTTTCCTTTGTAGAGCATAATCGACTAAAAGAGGACATTCTCACATATAATCAAGGAAACAAAAGAATATTTAGGGGCAGGGGATAAATTAGACCACCAAGTGATGTTTGATTATTTGTTTAATATTGTTTTTAAGAAACATGCACATGTTATTATGAATACATATTTAGGTTTGGTAATTATTTATTTTAAACATGTGCATGTTAAAACCAAACATGTATGTATTAAAATATTTTGTTATTTTTACATGTGAGTTATCATATTTTTGGCCCACCATCTTTGTGCACTTATCTTCCAAGAATATTAAATAGATAGGAACCAAACATGTGAAGACACACTAGAAAAATGAAGACACACTAGGCATGTTAAAGCAAACTTCACACATGAGATACAATAAATCATAATGACTACATATCAAAAATGTAGAGAAGTATATCATGGAGGGAACACATCATCACATTCATGAAAATATAAATGGAAAGTGAAGCATGCTAAAGTGGTATTACATTAACAATGCACTACACTAAACTAAAAATAACGTGCAAATTAGATCAAAATAATTTTACCCAAATAAGTAGTAAAAACCTCTAATTTCATTAAAGAAAATAATTAAATTAATTAAAAAGTATAAAATTATACTAATTTTTTTCAAATATGTTTACTTTATGATGTTAAAAATAGATTTAAGCAACTAAAGGAACTAAGAGAAACTAGATCATCATGAACATTTTATATCAAACAATAACACACCTACAAAGATAAAATGTGGCTGAAGGATAAGAAACTAATTTCCTATTTTCTTATGTTTGTCAATTTTGAGTGATTTAGAAGCATGTTTTTTATATTTTATTTTTTGGAGGATTGAAATTAATATTTCATAGATTCTCAGTTTTAATTAGAAGTTGTATGAGGATTATAATGTGATTTATGTATTAGGTAGGGGCCATTAAAAACCTTCTTACTAGGTACACAAAGGTGATATTATTGGGCTCTTACCATTGTTGTAGATATAATGACTAACTTTAAAATTATGTGTAATATATGGATCAACAATATTATCTAATCTCTAACATGGCCTTACGATTTTTTTTGACATCTAAGATTTGAACTCTAGTATCCTTGGGTTAGTCATTGATTTACACCAACTCAAAATCTTAGAAATAATTTTGGGCTTGAATCATCTTTATCAAATAACAAGTTGTGAGTATGTGTTTGAATGAAGGTATATGTGTATTAAAGTCTTGAATTAGATTTAATAAAGTGCTTGTGTGTGTTAGAGTCTTAAATTACATAATGTTATCTTTGAGATTACCTCATGTAAGAGTCAAAAATTATTCTAAAACATATTATTTATGAAATTGGATGATTGGGTTCTTATGTAGGAGCATCTAAGTTCACAATAAATTTTGCATCAACCAAAAATAATTCATGTATAGCTTAAAATTTTTCTGTTATGTGTAATTTTGTTGTTTTCAATAAATCCCTTGGAATTTTTAGCTTTATCTTAAAGTGTCTACAAATTTTATTCCACGTAATAAGTTGGAGAATACAACTATAATTTCCAAGAGATTTATTTAAAGTATTCCTAGTTTTATGTATCTTTGAGAAGCTAAAAGTGGAAAAGTTATGTTAGAGCCTTGTAAAGTCTTGTGATGCCTAATTTTTTGTGGAAAATTATGTTTCTAAAATGTTTATAATAGTCTATGAGGGAGTGTTGGCATGTAATAGAGTGAGATAAAAGGTATTGTGCAACTTGTGCATAGACTACTTTGTATAGCTTCAGTTTATGAATCATTGCAACTAATCTTACAAAGATGGGATATCTACTCAACATACTTATGGATCACTAGTTATTTCAAAGGAGACATTAAATATTATTAACAATTCCATGAAATGCAAAAAATCACACATTGTTATTTTTTATAGATAAAAATGAGGGAAAAGGGGCCCTTACCCTAAGGTACAAAAGGATCTAGATATAAAATCATACCAAGAAATAAAAATACCTTCAAGAGAGTTGGAGGAGATGGGAAGAAAGCCAAAAATCCAAGAAGCCAAAAATCCAATAAGCCAATTACAAGAGAGAATACAAAGGGAACTAAATCTCATAAGCTTCATAACCTAGAATAGTCCTAGAGCGCATAATTAAAATACCACCAAGGAACCACTCCTAAGGAGAAATATAAAACCATCACCAGAAACCAAGGTCTCCAAGCAACTAAATGAACAACAAGAACCAAACCAAGATCAAAACTCTAAAAAATTTAGTGACAAGAGAACCCAAGATAGAATATAAGGCTTATCCAAGTGTCTCAAACTAAAAGATCTAAGGCATTGAAACTAGGAGGAAGACTAGTTACATCAATAAAAGATAAAAATTTAGACTACTGATACCCACAATGACAACTTGAAAAGAATAGAATGTGTCAGTGGGAATGGTCTTTTCTTATTCATTATCCACAATATTCCTAGGGAGGGGGGATTCACAATTCCAATTTTAATTAGGAGGAAGGTGAAGAGAACCAATGTTGGCCAAGAAATATGATAGAGAGTTAGTATAACAATAGTTTTAGGAGAAACAAATGTCCTAAAAAAAGGAATGAAATGGAGGATATCTTAAATGATAGAGTTGAGTTGCCACTGATCCAATATTCTACATTGAATAGCCTTGATAATAAAAAGAGAATCACTTTCCACTAATAATTTCCTAAAATTTAAATCAATAAAAATTCTCAAACTTTTTGAGATGAGCTAGAGCTTTAGCATAATTGTTTAAAAACCATGGAAAATTAAAGATAAAATAGGAGAGCACTTATCCCTGATTATCTATGAATATGCCTTCACCTCCAAAAAAACTAGGTTGCCTCTGGATGCCCCAATAAAATTTAGCTTAAAAAAATTATCACTCAAAGGCTTAAAACAAGACAAAAGCCTTTTGTTGACATGAGGATGGAGGATAAATTTATTTTCTAGTAAATTCAATTTTTAGAGAATACAATGATCCTCTCTAGTGATTTAATTTTTAGGTGGAGGCACTTTAACCTTAAGATCCTATTGAAGGATCACCTTGATTTTAAGAGAAAGGATATGTTTATAGAGGGATGGGTTAATGAAGACTCTATTATTTATTTATTTACATAAGTTTCAAATGATCAGATATGGGGCCATAACCTAAATACTATTGACTCTATCCCTTCTTTTTATTTAGTTAATCAAAAGTTCCTGAATAGATCTAGTAGCTACCCAGAAGTCTATTTGTTTTCTTAATAATCCAAGACCAAATTATCTAAGAAAAATAATAATAAAGGAGAACATGGTTTAGGTTTTCAAATTTATCTTTACAAAAGATGCATCAAGAAGGTCCTTAAAAACCAATCCTTTGGACTCTGCCCCATAAAGGAGATTTATTCTTTATGATGAACTAAATATTTACATTAGCTTTAGGAAATCCCTAAGGGATTAATTTTTTTTTCATAGGCCATAAAGGTGAATTAATATGATAAATTAACTTATTATATCCCTATTTCACCAAAAAGTTTCCATAATGATCTCTAGTCCATTTTAAGCCACCAATCTCCATTGAGCTACTAATATGAAGAGAGTTTAGGAAGAAAAAGAAATAAGTAAGAAGATCAACAAAATGGGTGGTCATAAAAAGTATTTTATTTTTCCATCTTCTGCAAGAGCCCCATACACTTTGAGTTTCAACCCAATAATTATAAATAAGTAGTCCCCATAGGTTAGAAGAGCAATCTTATAAATTTTTGAATGAAGGATGATTGCATAAGTAGACCATTCTTAATATTCCAGAAGAGGGATTTTGATATAAGGTCTCTACATTTCCCAAGAAAGATCTAGAGGTGAGACACATACATCCAATAATTTACATTATTAAGATAATTTCTTCAGAGTAAGATACTTCATGTGTTGTCCTTGTCTTAGTATATTATCCATAGAAGTTTTGCTCGTAAAGCTTCATTGATCTTGAAAAAAATTCTAATTTCAGCTCCACCTTTATATTTATACAAGCATACCTTTTCCCATTTCATTAATGAAATTTTTTTAGACTCATAATGACCATCCCACATAACTTTTTTCTTATGTTAGTTAATCTAGATTTGGAACTAATTAGAGCTTCAAATACTAACATCATATAGATTGGAATAGCTTGGATAACTTCTTGAATTAATTAAAATTTTCCTACCTAAGAGAGCCATTTTACCTTCTAATAGGCTAATTTAGTTAATAAAATTTTAATCATATTATCCCTACCCATCAAAGTGGGGGATCCACAAGTATTTATTTGAAAGAGATCCTAAAAAAAATCCAAGAATTTTATTTATCATATTTTTTCTATTGTGGAGGAAGAAAATGTTGGACTTTAAGAGGTTAATCTATAAACCCAAAACACATTGATACCAATATAATATTTTATTTAACATTATTTATTTCCAAGTGTGAGTAATATTTTCTAGAAATCTGTCATCCATGAAATGACCATGAGATAAGCTAACATTCTCAATAACATTGAAGCTACCAATGAGATTGAATGATTTTACCTTTGAAAAATATCTACACAAGGATTCTACTATGATGATGAAGAGGTAGGGAGAGATAGGATCTCCTCGATGGAGACCCATTTAAGGTTTGAAAAACCTACCTAAAACTCTATTAACATGAACAAAAAACATTAGAGAAGAGACAAGAATTGATCCAAACACACTAGCCCTATAAGAATGCAAATTTCTTGACAATTTTGAAAAGGAAGCTCCAATTAACCCTAACATAATATTTTTTGATATTAAGTTTGATGATCATGGTTTATTTCTTCTTAAATTTAGTTGAGTGAATTATCTCATGAAAAATGACAATTCCATCTAATATTTGTCTATTTAGGATAAAACCATGTTGCTGATATGAAATAAGAAGAGGAATGATGATTTGAAGATGATTAACTAAGGATTTTGAGATAATATTGTAGATGGTATTGGACATGGTTATAGTTCTGAAGTTATCTAGAGAGTCCATATTATCTTTATTGGGGATTAGTGCTAAAAAAGTGTAATTAAAATCCTTTAGAATTTTTCTCGATCACATGGATTCATTGGTTGCTTTAAAATATCATTTTTAAAAATTTCCCTAATTTGTTTAAATAATCCTAAAGGGAACCCATTAGGGCCCGAGGATTTATCATTGTCCTTACTCTAAATTAGAATCTAGATTTATTCTTCTATGAATGGCATCATAAGATAAGCATTTTGGTTATCGTTGATAGTTCTTGGAATTATATATACACATTTCTATTGCTTTGAATAAAATTTTAGGGATGAGTCCTTAAGAAAGTTTATATAAATATAGACTACCTCCTTTTTTATCACATATAAAGCTATAGTATAAGGACCATTACTTGTTTTAATTTTCAATATATTGTTAAAATTACTAGTAGCTAGGGTAGATTGGTGAAATTGTTTTGTGTTACAATGTCCTTCCTTAAGCTAGCACTCTCTATATTTTTTCTTATATAAAATATCCTCTTTGACCAAAACTGAGTTTAGATTTGAACTTAGTTATTTCTCTATGAGACTAAAGGATTTTACATGACCATCACTCTACACTTGGTCCTAAAGGCTTTTAATATTAAACTCAATGATGGATTTATCCCTAAATATTTCAACAAATTTCCTTGTTCCATTTGTAAAGGTGTTGTCTAATAGTTTTCAACAAATGTGCAATAATAACCATTTTGGTATTGCCTCTAAGGGTTAGTTATTTCATAAGGTCCATCTTATTTAGATCCCATTTAAATCTAAAGGGCATGCCATAGGGAGAGAAGTATCCTTTAATAGTGAGTAAAATAGGCATATGTTTAGATTTTGAGACTTTTAGAATATCTGAGTGAAGGATCCAATTTTGGTTTAACCAATAAATAAAGACCAAAAATATGTCAATTCATTCTATAATGTTACCAAAACAATTTGTTCTATTATTCTAAGTAAAGGATCTTGATATAAGCTCTATATTTCAAAGATTATTTCCAGTAATTTTTTTATTGAAGTCTAATTGGGACCGAGTATTTCTCTAAAACCACCTCTTTTCTAATGATTTTTCAATACACATTTGAATTCAATAGCTAACACAAGATATTCATCTTGAAATGAGTTTACAATCAATGAGATTTCCTTCCACATATGTTATTTTATAACACAAAATATTCATCTTGAAATGAGTTTAAAATCAATGAGATTTCCCTCCACATATGCTCTTTTTTAATTAGGATTGAAGGAGCATACATAATAAATATGAAAAAGGCATTCTCATTGAGGACTAAGCTTTTAATTTTTAATAGATTCCAAAAAAAAAATGAAACTCAAAAATTCTTGAAGAGGACAAAAATGCTATCTAATTGATCCTCAGCTCCAATTGAGATGAATACAAAAATTTTAAAAAATTTGGAACACTTATTTAGACACACTACTTTAGGAAGCTTAGTTTCTTCGATAAAAACTAAATATAGAGATTGAATTTGAAGTTATTATTTAAAAAACATCCATTTTAGGGGATCCCATCCACCTAACATTCCAATATAATATATTCATTGTTATTTGGAAGGGTTCTTCCCCCTTCCATGTTTCAAGTTTTTCCCTCTTTTATAATTAAAACCTGATAATATGACCTTAAAGACTTTTTGCTCGATACCATTGAGAACTGAAAATGAGCCTCTTATTTTTCCTTTTCCTCTAGGTTAGGATTTTTCATAGAGAGAGGATGTAAAAGGAGTTTATTCACATGAATAGTTTTAAAAGTATTTAAAATATCCTTATGCCCCCATCTTTTAAATCCCCCCATAAAATAATATGGAATGATGTTAGAGTCAGAATTGAGCTAGAGGGCTCAAGGGGTTCACCAATAAATTGAGAGGGGTGTGACGTTAGAAGAGGAATAAGGTAGAGGGAGGGGAGTAGATATAACCATGTAAAAAAGGAGGAAAAGGGGTGGAATCAAAGACTAGGTTTTCAAAAAACACTAGGGAAATAGGATTATCCATTGTAAGCTTAGGGTCCAGAGGATCAACATTAGTTAGAACCTTAATCGAAGAAGGGGGATGATATTTGGACTTACAAATCCATATAAAATAATGAAACTATGGGGGATATTAGGTTTTAGGAGGGGGATAGAAGAAGGATTTCATGGTTTAATTGATAGGGGCCAATTAGCCCATAAATGACCCTAGCATGCCAACCATTGCATCTAAAAGGAAGCATCTTATAATCAGTTTGTGGGATGCAAGTTTGATCACCAACATCAATCTCTTTGACCATAAGATTTCTAAAATTAAGTTTGACACACAATCTAGCATAAGGTCCTCCAAATGTATTTAATGTTACATGATCAACATCAATAAAGGGTCCAATATTAGAGCCAATGTGACACAGGGCATAGTCATTCCAAAATTCTAATGGTAGAATAAAATTTATGATACAGATTTGAGTGATATGAATATTTAATTTTTAAACATCAATACCCTTTTTTCAATTAAAAATAGAAATTTTAGCATTTTTAAAGAAACAGAGACCTCCCCAAAATATTTTGTCCTTGTCTTGTTTATTATAGAATGTGATAACAAAGAAACCTTTTTGGAGGTAGGAGAAAGAAAATGGAAGATCCAATTTATACATTTTAGATGTATAATTAATCATCTACTTAGGGGATTTATATATTCCATGGAATTTCCCAAGAAGAGTCCTTGATTCCATGATTTAACCTTTCTAGTCCATGGTTTTTAGATCCAAGATAATGGTAGATAATTTTGAAGTGATAGAATAGGTGAATTAGGTGTGCCTTTATAGCAATCCAAAAGGGAGAAACCTCAGGATACCTATATTAAAAATATGTGCCAACCTATAATGCAGGTTATAATTTTAAAAAGTAACTATTTCTAAGGTGAGGATTAGGATCAACCAATAGGTCTAATAAATAATGACCACTATTAACCCATACTGGTTGATCTGAACATAAAATTAAACATGTGAAATTTCAAATTTGAGATGTGTGCACATATGTTTAGAGATGTTTTTAGTGATTAAGAACATTTATGTGGGTATAATATATAAATTTAAAAATGGATAGGTCTTATAAGTACTTGGGATAAAGTGATGCATGAAATAGGTCAAGATTAAGTGCTCAAGTTAATTAAAGTGAAAGTGGGAAAAAAATGACATTATCAAGAATTCATGACCAAATTTGGGTGATAAAATATGATATAACTATAATGTAACAATATTATATTATATTATATAATAGGCAACCAACCAATTTTGAATCAATCACCAACTAAAATTAAAGTCCAAGTTATGCATGGCCACATCCTTATGGACATAAGAAAATAATAGAAAAGGTACTAAAGCAAAGGCCTTCACTAGAATTCAAAGGATAACATATGAGTTTTGTTCCCCTGAAGGTTTAAAATTAAATAAATAAGCCTTATCTACCTGATAAGACCTTAATTAAAATTTAGCTATATTTCAAAATACATCCCAACATGAAATCAATAAGACACAACTTTGGTAAAAATAAAATCACAACCTTGTAGACTTGTATATATTTTTAAATTATAATAAATGACTTTCCTTGGCTAAGTATGTATTGTGTAGACAAAGATAACCATAAAAAAACACATATAGTTATCTAAAAAAATTCAAAAAATGGCCTCGTTATAATGTAAATGCTAGCATATGAGTTTTTTTTTCCAAAAAGTGCTTAAAAACAAAATAATAATCCTTCTATGTCATAAAATAACCTAAGGATAGTTTGGAGATATCCTGAAACATAGTCCAAAATGAGAATGATAAGACAAAGATATAGTAGATAGTAAAATCATGATCCTACAATCCTATACAAAATTATTTGAGAAGAATAAAAGACATTCCACAAAATGCCTTCTCTAAAATCATAAAATAGAGAATGCAAAGGAAAACATATGAGTTTTCTCCCCCAAATACTTAAGGATAAACTGAGAAGACTTCCTTGAATGAGAATAATGTGGTGAGATTTTAAATATATTTTAAAACATAGACCAACTTGAGGATGACAAAATATGGCTTTGGATAAAATGAAGTCAAGAACCTATAGACTTGTATAATTTGTTTTGAGAATAAGGAATGTATTTTCAGGGCTGAGTGTGTATTAGATAGGTATAAATAAGCATGAAAACCCCATATAGTCATTCAAATAGGAAACAAATTAATCTGAATAGGTCCTATTATATTTTTAAACTTAAAATATCAATAATTATCACGAATGTGATGCTAATATGTCCTATCTAAATGTAAAGTTGTTTAAATTAAGGAAACATAAAAAGATAATAATAGAGTTATGTTTACAAGAATCCAATTATTCCATACTGTAAAAAAAAATACTATAAAAACACTAAAGGGAAAATAAATTATTTGTGTTATTTTAGGATAGATCTTACCTTTATTGATGTTAACCTCAACCAAAAATTTTCATGTAGTTGCCCATGAAATACCTTCTCTAAAACTATAAAATATATCTATAAACTTCATTAGTTTGTAATTTGCATTCAAAATTTCTCTCAACATGATATAAAACTTGCTTTCGTAGATGATGAGCTCATATATAGATTATATATTTTCAGTATGTTGTTAATGCCACCATTAGTTTGGGTTAAGAACACACCAAGTGAATATTTTCATCCTTACATAAATATTAAAATCCATATAAAATAAGATCAATTACATCTAACATAATAACATAAATATCAAGATAAAATACTTATCACCATGAAAAAATTTGCATGTGCCAATTAATTAAGTTTATTGACTACTCGCCATTTTGTATTTACTACTTGGTCACTAGTAAGCCAATGCATCCCTGCTGGCCACCCTCAATCCATGTAATGCAACCATAACAAGGTGTGCCACATGTCAAAATTAGGGAAATGTAGTCATATTCAACATTTAACATATAATGTGGACCATTGATTATGTATGAAATGCAAAGTTCAATATAGTAGGTGCATGCCTATGGGTGTGATAATAATTATTTTAAATACGTCCAATGGTGGGAATCATTGTCACATCGTACATATGTATATGATTATTTGAAATTTGAATGCCCTTTGTGTAGGAGCTAATGTTGTGTTGAATGTCTTGAGTCTAGATAAAAAATAAGAATGTATTCCACCATTTAAGATGTGAGATGAACATGTGAAGCACTTATCTCAAAAGAGAGGAATTACACATATAATGTGTAAGATATGATAAAAAATCACTAATCTTTAACAAATAAAGATGTAATATTGGACCAATATATGTTATAAATATTTTTCCCCACATAAGGACCTATGATATGATCAATATAATAAAAATAATAACATGCCACACACATGAATATTTTAGGAAATATAGGACAAGTATAGTATTCCCCATTTGAAGGATATACATAAGATCGATAAGAGTTGCCTCATTTGGCATAATATAGAGGCATCACAATACCTGTAGTGTAAGATATATTAATATCAAGCACAAGTATGGGTTATTGTGACATATAGATGCATGACGTGAAGCATGGAAACATATGGAATAAAGAGAGGGATTGTCCATGATATATATCATGACACCATAGAACATAACATATGTATGAGAACAAAAACTAGACATAGAAATATGTCCCATATGCAACCAAGTACAGAATAAACATTTTAGATATTGAATGCATGCAAAGTACATAGGAGGAAAGGAAGGACTTTCAAACATAGAGTAAACATTTCAAGCAAATATTAATCATGTGAAAAATGATGAAAACACATAATCCATTGAGAATACAATTATTAATTAAATGAAGACACATAACAAACACATAAAAAACCCTAAAGAACACATCCAACATTCATAAAGCCCATCAATCACACTAAATAAAAATAAAATACAAATAAAAATTAAAAATATATTTAACCCAAAAACATTGTAAAAACTAAAAACAATCATAAAATACACATGAGTATATAATAAAACACTATGTATATAAGGAAACATCTGATATGAAAATTATAATAGGTAAAAATAATAAAATTAAATGTCCAATATGATAAATAATGATGAAATAATAGAGAATTTGAAATGGTACTAGGAGATGTCCCCATTTTACCACTAGTGTTACCCCTGGCTGAACGTGAGATGTGTTTTCATCCTAATATGAATCCAAATTTATGTACATATATATATTGCATACCAATATCACATATAACTTGACAATACCATTGGTAGCTTGTATATGAAAAATAGTTGTATAATAACCTCTTTCAACAGGTAGATAATCATGAACATATAACATATACTCTAATATATTTATAACATGCCAAGATTTTCCCATGTATCATCATTATAACATATAAAGGAAAAGAAATGTGAAATTTTTTGTAGCAATTAATTGGCAAAAGTTAAAATGGAATCACAAATTAAATCATAATTCCTTGTGCCTATTTCCAAACTAAATGTTCTATCATCATTTATAATTTACCATTAGATTTTGGGATGGGATAAATTAAGTAAATATAGAGGATGTAAATCAATAAAAGGAAAAAAAATAAGAAACAACTCAAGAATAATAGAAGAATAGATGCAAAAAGTAACTGAAATCATTAGAAGATGAGATGAAAAGTAGAATGTAATGATTAACATTGGCATGCTATAGATTCTTTGTGTATGTGATCTTATTTTAAAGTGATGTGATTCTTGAACTTAAATAATTATTTTTCTTTTGAAATTCTTCAATGAACCTTCTCATAGTGACTATTTGATCTTGAAAGACTTCACAAACCTAAGCCTTAGGTAATTTTGATTAAATATGCATATAAACACAATCAAGAGGATGTTTGGGAAGTGGATGGAGTTGAGGAAAGAAATTTTACTTAGCTTCATTTGTCTTTATATGGTGGGTCACCTTACTTCTTGGGATAGTGACAATATATACATAGTTAGAGGGAAAGTAACTATCCAATCTTGAGGAGGGATGGAAGAAGTTACTTGGGATTATGTAGACATAGAATAGGTATTATGACTGATTTGAACCCTTATTTTATTTTAAATTAGTGTCCTCCAATTTATTTCATGATTATGAAATATATTAAATATTTGTATCTAACACCATAGAATTAAAATGATCTATTTGAATTAGAAAGCATACACTAAGAATAACCCCTATAGCCATTACATTATGTGCAAAATTAAATAATCAAACACAAAATAGATCCATTATGTATTTTTAAAATCTAAGAGAGTTTTAAAATTAAATAATAGATATAAAAAACCCAAAAATTAATAATAAAATAGGTACATCATCCGTCTCCTAGGCCAAATTTACTAAAAATAGTAAATTGTAAATTCTTGAAAATTTGTACCATATTATGGGAAACAAAAATAGGGTTTGTATCCATTCAATCCTAAATGAATTTAAATAAAACCCACAAATTCATGATTAATCCTAACACTATCCATAGTTATAATATTAGAGCTAACTAATTTTCATGCCAAAGTATGAGATCAAACATTAAACATACACACCATTCAAATGTTGTAAGTATTTAAAAAAATGTAATAAAAATTAACCTATTATTTGGAATAACACTAAAATAATATGTGGATACAATACTTGAGAGCATACAATGGAACAAGACCCAAAAATTAATATTTTAACTAGGAAAATCATATCAAACATAAAAGAAGCATGAACTAACCCTAAAAAGATACAATTCATGGCATGAATAAAGTATTTTTATATCAAAACACAATACAAACACACACACACACACACACACACACACACACACACACACACACACACACACACACACACACACACACACACACATTTGATTTAGCATAATCAAATTTAAAATGACAAATTACAATTAATTAATTATTCCAAATCTAGAGAAATAAATAAATAAGATAGGGCTTAAAAATTATATTGATTTACAAATAATTTGTAAATAGTCATTGAAGTTTGATAATAGAAATTAGGGTTTTGTGGTGAGATAAAGAGTGCCTTGAAAAGATGTTGGGAATAGAGTACCTACCCAAAACCACACACTCCATGATTATAGGCCCCATGACCTTGGAAAACACATTTTTGGTATATGACAAGAAATAAAAACCTATTTTCATGACTTATTTCACTCAATTATATTAAAATTAACTTTAATAAATAGGAATGTGCACTTATTCTTTCAAACCTTAATAAACTAGACAATACTTCAAATGATAAGCAAAAGGACTTGGTTTGGTACATTTATTCAGGTTTAATAATATTTTTAATCATCAAATATTTTTAGATCCCTCAACATAAGACAATATTATCAGAGTTTTATCCTAGTATGGATAAGGCAAATGCGATGGTTGAATGGTCACATGAGACAAGAAGTGAGTGCACACCACCAAATAGCTATAGAAAATTAAAATCAAAAAAGAGAATTACATGAGACAAATCAAAATGGAGAAATCCAAAATATTCATTAAATTTTGGATGATAAATACAAAAGGATAGAGGTACATATATAGGTGGGAGAGAGTGAACCCTAAATTTTGATGAATGTGGGACTAATCTAGGAATAATCTTATCAAATGACCCAAATGGCCTATAAGACCCTAAACAAGCATAATGAACCATGTAGACAAAACCCAAAGGACAAAAGTCTATACTAATACCCCCCTTTAAGCATAGCTTAGGTGGGCTAGATAATTAGGTCCCAACAACAAGGTCTAATGAGGTACCCAAGTACAAATCAATGATCTTAGTATCCTACAAAATATGAAGGATGTGTGACTCTATAAAGAAGAGAGAGAAGGTAAGAGTAGAATATCACATGACAAATGATATACTAGGTCCCTTTGTAGTAAATGATGTCTCTTCCTTTCAGAAGAAAGAAACCCCACTTTGTTAAACTATCAAAATCCCACTCAAGTGGAATGCGTGTAGGAATCAAGATGTATATGTATGAAAAATACTCAAATGTCTCTTGATAGTGCTCGAATGTGCCAAACTTTGATCAGGTATCACAGGACTAAATGTAGAAGATCGTAAAGAAGAAGCATACAATGAAGGGGAGAAAATAACTAGAGAAGAAGATAGACATGGAAAATTCATTGAAATAATGTTCATGGGAAGAGGAGAGCAAGGCTCAACAACTATCAAAACTATAAACTAGTCTACAAATGAATCACTTAGATCTGCAAGATGAATGTCCACAAGAACATATGAGTCATAAATGCTCTCAATGTGTGTACTCTCACTAAAATCAATTAAATCCTCTAAAATGTAAGTCTATGAAGGCTTTATAAGAGAAATAATTTTCACAGGAACACATGTAGAATTTGAAATGATAAAACTAAGGTTTGGTATAATCTCATCTTATAGTGGGGGTTCGACAGAAGGAAGATCACTATACACCATGGATGTATCATCATAAGTAATAAAATTAAGAGAAATGAGTACACTAGTATCAGAAGAGACAATAGGAAGAGGAGAAGGAGATGTGATATAAATCATGATAGGATCTCTAAAAAGACTCTGAAGAGTGTTCCAAATAGTGGATGAATAATCTATGTTCTCCACATGGTAGTGTAGATCCCATGAAACATTTAACAAGTGACCATATACATAGTTACGAGAGTTGGCCTAGTCATCATATTGACCTAGGTAAAAAGGAACATGAATCTATCCATATAAGAATGGAATAAGGTCTTCATCCATCAGTGAATATTTTATGTACACATGTCATGAAGCATAATTGGTCTTTCCAAGAAGGACCACTAGGATAGACTCAGCCTTTCTCCTTTGATATCTCTAAATTAAGGTTGACATGACTGAGAGAATACACTAGGGAAGTGCATAACTACATAATATAAACTATAAAGACCCCCTAATACATGACCAAAAATGAGGATATTAGGTACAACTGACAATGCATCTAAGTAAGCAATCAATTCTAGATTGGGTAAACAATGGTACACACTCTAGAGATGGACTTCAAACTAGGAAAAAAATGAGTCCACATAGATGAGATAAGTAAATACATAAAGATAAAAATGTATAAAGTAGTGGGGTCCATATTACAAGAAAACCCCTAAACTATGGAATGGTGAACCCCCCAAATGTTGTAAATGAATGCTCAAAAGATGTTCGACTCAACTGATAGTGCATCTAAATCAATTAGTACATGTGTCAAAAAAGACAATTTTTTTCAGACAAAAGAAGACTTTAGATTCAGTTGATAATGCATCCAAGGAAGCAAGTATAATGTGAGCAAGTGAAAAAATGAATAACACTTTCTTTTTAAATATTGCCCAAAAAATATTGTTTTATAAAAAATAATATAAAATATCCATTAACAATGCTAAACTTGACCAATTTTCTTATGTATTACTTGTGAATTAAAATAAAAGTGGAATATTTTCCCTTGTTTAAGTCAAGCTGTTAAAAAAATAATTTAACTTGCTAAAAACATTAGGGTAAACTTGAATACACAGCTTTTTTTGGAAGAAACTTTTAGCAATAATCCCTAAATTATAATATTTGATTTTTTTGAGTAGCAGTTAATAAAAAAATCATAACTTTTGCATTTCTTAATGAAATTCAAAAATAAAAATGATCCAAAAAACTAAGACCAAGATGCACCAAACCCAAAATAATTTTGATGTGATTTACTATGGTTTGAGAGTAGTAATAAATTGAATAGGTGGATGGCAAACCAGGCATGAGAATGAAAAATAGATCTAAACTAGGAATCCATAAAAAAGATAATGTGATGAAAAACATTTTTATTCAAGCAAAAAATACTTTATTCCAAGTGATAGTGAATTTGGTAAAACTGCAAGAACATTAGATCTCTAAAGAGCTTCCATATAGCAACATTACAAAACATGCGAATGTATGATAAAAGGAATGAATGGATCTTAATGAAAAACAATATAGATCTATGGTCCTACTTATGCAACAAATCTCAATATTTCATAGAAATCTTAGGAGTGAATAGTCAAACAAACATTTACTATGGGTGGCTATGATACCATGTAAGATTCTTCCAATAATGGATGTCCAAGACTGATGATTAGAATATTGAATGCACAAATATATTGAATCTTGGAAATCAAGTAATGAACAAAATTAAAATAGATATATTCATAAATGGAGATGGATTACATACCAATAGATCAACACTCATAACTTTCATAACTCTCAAAGTTATCATAGCTCATATCTATATAGTTCACCACAATCTAGAAGAATCCAAACATCCCATATCAATAAAGCTTAAAAAGGGATGTACACATAGGTATAAGTTAAGAGAGTCTAAATAATACCATGCATGTGGGACTAACTTCCATTAAATAGGTAGAAGAAAGGCAAGGAACCAACATCCCAATACATGTGGGATAAATTTACCAAATGCACAAACATAACTAAGTAAGCTAAATGGTAAGAAAAAAAATATCCTACACCAACACCCCCTTAAGTGTAACTTAGATGGGTATAAGAATTGGGTCTTGGTAATGAATCCAAAAGAGGTTCCCTAGTACATAGAAACTCTCATAAAGTGGAAAAAGGAGGAAACCCAAAGAAAAAACCCACCTTAAAAGGGAAAAAATATAAAACTAACTCTACTTGGTAATGAGTCCCATCACCCTGATGAAGTCTACATCTATTGTGTAGATGATGACCTCTAGGTATAGCAAGTGATCAAATGTGAGAAAGAAGGAAGGAGAAATATTTTTTTACTTGTGAGGGGGTTTGGCCTCCTGCCAAATTAGGCCTCACTCTCTAATCTTCATCAAATGAGAGAGGGAATGTGACAAGCAAATACTTTTTATAATCTCCTTATATCTCCCAAAAAATCTCACAAAGATTGTTTTTATATAAAAAACAACTAACAAATATAAAATATATTATTTTTTAATTAAAAAATAATCAAAAAATACAATATATTATTTTTAATTAAAAAAAATACCATGCCCAACCATGATCATGTCTCTCATAAAGTCAAATCCACTAATTTGATAAAACCACATGTATTATCTAAAAAAATACAAATTGTATGCGAAAACTATGATTTACCAAAGGTGGTTTTCTAAACCCATTTTTTTTTAATGAATAGTAACATTCATTAAAAACATGATAACTTTTTCAATTCTTAATGAAATTTAAAAATTTAAAATGATATATAAATATTACAAGGTGCACAAAACCCAAAAATGGTTTGGAGCGATTGTTTACAGTTTGAGAGAATTTTGAAAATGAAAATGCATTTTTATAAAAACAATAGATTTGTAAAAGAGTGATAAGAAACCTTGATTAAAGACTTGGGCAGAGAAAATTAGTTGAGTGTTGGATGGAGTAGCTGTCAATAAATTTAATCAAGATTTTAAAATAAATAACAGATGAAAATGGTGGTTGTTTTACCAGTCCTAAAGCTATAACACCATATTGGAGTTTGATCCCAGTCCAGATAAGGTGAATGCAAAGGTTAAATGATCACATGAGATAAGAAGCGAGTGCACACCCCCAAAGAGCAATAGAAAATTGAAATCACAAAAGAGAATATCATGAGATAAATAAAAATGGAGAAAACCAAAATATTCATTAACTTTTGGATGATAAATACAAAGGGAGAGAGGTATATATATAGGTGGGAGAGAGAGTGAAACCCCACATTCCATTGAATGTGGGACTAATCTTCCGAAATGACCCAAATGGCCTCTAAGACCCTAAACAATCATAATAAATGGTATATGATATTCTTAGTCTACTTTATATTCTTGGATGCCTTATAGTTAGGATCATGAATGCACTAATGAACTTATACATTTATATATTTATTAAATTCAAACTAGGGCCTCATTGCTGAAAAAATGAGATTAAATAGAATAAAAGTGGATAACATGTGAACAAAAACACTTGGGAGGCCCTAATGGATAAAACTATCCCATGCCATAATAAACATACATCAATTACATTTTAAGGGACCACAAGGAACAAGAGGAGGAAGAGAGAGAAAATAGAGGAGAGAGAATAAATGAGGAGAAATCATAAATAGGGAATTCAATGAAAAGGACCACAAAGACATCAATAATACACAATTTGGATCAATAACTAGTAAACACACATGTACCATATAATAATATAATATTATGACTAGTGAATGTATAGGGTCCATTTTTAAGTGCCTACATAATTCTCCACTTAAGTATTATTTTCATACATATGAAAGTAAAAAAGGAAGAGTCTATATATAAGATTTATTTCCCTATAAGTTCCTAAATAAAATTTCAATGAAAATTCTAATCCTACAAAAACATTTACATATGGATAAGCTCCCATAATGATAATAATCTACTGAAATATAGAAAGAATAATTGAAAATGATACACCTAGGTTTTGTCAAATATGTGAGGATGCCCCTATGAGATTACATGCCTTTAAATCTATGCTAAATCATGCATGCATTTATGAGTAAACATTTTAGTATAAAATAACCAAGGTGATCGAGGCTAAGAAATGTCCTAAATATATCACATAATGGGAATGGGTGTCACACCTATGACATGTGTAGGAATAAGTGAAATTAAAATTCCCTCATTTAAGGGAGACAACATTGTGTTGAATGCTTATATTTTGGATAAAATGAGTGGAATGTATCCCCCTTTTTAAGATGTGGGATGAACCTATGAAGCACATATCTCAAAAGAAAGGAATTGCATGTATCCCATGTAATATAAGATATAAATGATCATTATATAACAAATAAATATTTCATCTTGGAATAATATATGTTATAAATAAGTTTCACCACATGGGTTATTTATCCAATCAATAAATAAATATCCCATGGTGGAATCATTATCACATCGTACATATGTATGTGATCATTTGAAATTTGAATGCCCTTTATGTAGGAGCTAATGTTGTGTTGAATGCCTTGAGTTTGGATAAAAAGAGTAGAATGTATTCCCCCATTTGAGATGTGGGATGAAAATGTGAAGAACTTATCTCAAAAGAGAGGAATTACACATATAATGTTTAAGATAAGATAAAAATCACTAATATTTAACAAATAAAGATGTAATATTAGAATAATATCTATTATAAATATTTTTCCCCACATGAGGACCTATGATGTAATAAATATAATAAAATTAATAACATGCCACCCACATGAAATTTTTTATAAATATAGTACAAGTATAGTATTTTAAATATGAAGGATGTAATATATAAGCACTGTAAGATCAATAAGACTTGCCTCATGTTGGCATAATATATAGGCATCATAATACCAATAGTGTAATATCAATAGTGTAAGGTATATTAATGCCAAACAAAAGTATGGGTTATTGTACCATATAGATGCATGATATGAAGCATGGAAACATATGGAATCAAGAGAAGCATTTTCCATGATATATCTCATGACACCATAGAACATAACATACATATGAGAACAAAAACTAGAACAAGAAACATGTCCCATATGCAACTAAGTACAAAATAAAATTTCAAATATTGAATGCACGCCAAGTACATAGAAGGAAATGAAGGATCTTCAAACACATAGTAAGCATTTCAACCATAAATTAATCACATAAAACATGATGAAAACACATAATCCTTTGAGAATATAATTATTAATTAAATGAAGACACATAATAAACACATCAAACACCCTAAAGACCACATGTAGCACTGATAAAGCCCATGAATCACACTATAGACAAAGAAAATATAAAGTGAAATAAAAAATATCTTTAACCCGACCACATTGAAAACACTAAAAATGAGCATAGCATACACATGAGTATATAGTAAAACACCATGTATATAAGGAAACATCTAATATGAAAATTATAATAGGTAATATAAATTAAATTCAATGTCTAATATGATAAATAATAATGAATAAATAGAGACCTAAATTGGTAATAGGAGATGCCCCCATTTTACCCCTAGTGTTACCCTTGACCCAACATGAGATGTGTATTCATCCTAATATGAATCCAAATTTATGTACCTCTACATATTACATACCAATTTCACATATAACTTGACAATCCCATTGGTAGCATGTATATGAAAAATAGTTGTATAATAACCTCTTTTAATAGGTAGATAATCAGGAACATACAACATATACTCCAATATATTTATAGCATGCCAATATTTTTCCATGTATCATAATTTCAAAATATAAAGGAAAAGGAATATGAGAAGTTTTTTAGCAATTAATTAATAAAAGTTAAAATGGAATCAAAAATTCAATCAGAATTCATTGTGCTTATGGGCATATTTCTAAACTAAATGTGTTATCATCATTTATACTTTACCATTGAATTTTGGGATGGGATAAATTTAATAAATATAGAGGATTAAAATAAATAAAAGGGAAAAATAAGAAACATACTTAGAATAATGGAAGAATAGATGCACAAAGTAATTAAAATCATTAGAAGATGAGATGAAAAGTAGAATGTAATAATTAACACTTACATGATATAGATTATTTTTGTATGTGATCTTATTTTAAAGTGATGTGATTATTGAACTTAAATAATTATTTTGATTTTAAAATTAATCAATGAACCTTATCATAGTGACTATTTGATCTTGAATGGATTCACAAGCCCAAGTATTAGGTACTTTTAATTGAATATGAATACAAACACCATCAAGAGGATGTGTGGGAGGTAGAAGGCATTGATGAAAGATATTTTACTTAGCTTCATTTGGCACTATATGGTGGGTCACTTATCTCTTTGGATAGTGACAATATAGACACAGTTAGAGGGAAAGTAGCTATCCAATATTGACGAGGGATGGTAGAAGTTACTTAGGATTACGTAGACATATAATAGGTATTATGATTGATTTAAGCCCTCATTTTATTTTACATTAGTGTCCTCCAATTTATTTCATGATTATGAAATATATTGAATATCTCTAGCTGACACCATATAATTAAAATAATCAATTTGAATTAGAAAGTATACATTAAGAATAACCCCTGTAGCCATTATATTATGTGAAAAATTAAAGAACCAACCACTCTAAGAGATCTATTATGTATTTTTAGAATCTAAGAGAAGTTTTTTTATTACATTAATATATATAAAAAACTTATAAATTAATAATAAAATAGGCACATCATTCATCCCCTAGGCTAAAATTACTAAAGATAGTAAATTATAAATTTTGGAAAATCTATACCATATTATGGCAAACAAAAATAGGGTTTGTATCCACTAAATCCTAAATGAATTTTAGTAAAACCAATAAGGTCACGATTAATCCTAACACTATCCATAGTTATAATATTAGAGTTAACTAATTTTCATGCCATAGTATGAGATAAAAATTAAATACACACACCATACAAATGTTGTAGGTTTTGAAAAATATGTAATAAAAATTAGCCTATGGTTTGAATAACATTAAAGCCATGGATATAATACTTAATAGAATGCAATGGAACAAGACCCAATTTTTTTTATTTTAACCTAGAAAAATCATATCAAACTTAAATGAAGCATGATCTACCCCTAGAAAGATATAATTCATGGTATGAATAAAGGATTTTTACATCAAAACATCACACACACACACACACACACACACACACACACACACACACACACACACACACATATACAAATTTAATTTATCCTAATGATATTTAAAGTGATAAATTAGAATTAATTAATTATTCCAAATATATAAAAATAAATAAATAGGAGAGGGCTTAGGAAATTATCTTGATTTGTAGACAATTTTTAAATAGTCATTGAAGTTCAAGAATATAAATTAGGGTTTTGTGGTAAGACAAAGAGAGGCTTGAAAAGATGTTGGGTATAAAGTACCTAACCAAAACCACACACTCCATATTTATAGGTCTCGTGACCATAGAAAACACATTTTTGGTATATAAAAAGAAATGAAAACCTATTTTCATGACTTCATTCACTCAATTCTATTAAAATTAAATTCAATAAATAGGAATGCACACTTCTTCTTATAAACCTTAATAAAGTAGATGATACTTAAAATGATAAGCAAAAGGATTTGGTTTGGTACATTTGTTTAAGGTTAGGAATATTTTTAATCATCGGATACTTTTAGATCCCTCAGCATAAGACATTATCAAAGATAATGCATCAAATGTATTAAGTGATATATCTAAGTAGTCTAGTATGATGTAATGTGTTACTAGTACATTCTTCAATGCTTTAATGAATGTTCTCTTATGTATTTATTTTTTAAGGATGCTAGTAAATGCTAAATATAATGTTGTAGTAATAAATTCTATATGTTATTCTTAGTCTAATTTATATTCTTGGTTACTTATATATATGATTATGAAAGCACTAGTGCAGTTATATATTTATTGATTTATTGAATTCAAACTAGGGCCCCATTACTGGAAAAATGGGATTAAATATAATAAAAGTGGATAAGACATGATATAAAACACTTGGGAGGTCCTAATGGATAAAACTATCCCACACTATTAAAAACATACATAAATTACATTTTAAGGGGCCACAAGTAACAAGAGGAGGAAGAGAGAAAAGAGAGAAAAGAGAAGAAATGAATATAAATAATAAATAGGAAATTCAATGAAAAGGATGACATCAATAATAGACAATTTGGATCAATAACTAGTAAACACTCATGTACCATATAATAATATAATATTATGACTAATAATTTCATAGGATCTATTTTTAAGTGTCTACATAATTCCCCACTTCTAAGTATTATTTGCATACATATGAAATTAAAATAAGAAGAATCTATATATAATATTTATTTCCCATAAACTTCAAAATAAAATTACAATGAAAATGTTAATCCTACAAGAACATTTACATATGGATAAGCTCCATAACGACAATGATTTACTGAAATATAGAAAGAATAATTGATAATGATACACCTAGTTTTTGTTGAATATTTGAGGATGACCTTATGAGATTACATGCCTTTAAATCTATGCTAAGTCATGCATGCATTCATGAGTAAAACATATAGTGGAAAATAACCAAGGTGATTGAGGCTAAGAAATATCCTAAATATATCACTTAGTGGGAATGGATGTAACACCTATGACATGTATATAAATAAGTGAAATTTAAATGCCCTCCTCTAAGGGAGACAAAGCTATGTTGAATGCTTAGATTTTGGATAGAATGAGTGGAATTTATCCCCTTTTTTAAGGTGTGGGATGAACCTATGAAGCACACATAACACAAGAAAGGAATTACATGCATCACATGTAAGATATGATATAAATGATCATTATATAACAAATACAGATGTCATATTGGAATAATATATGTTATAAATAAGTTTCACGACATGGGTTAATGATCCAATCAAAAAATAAGTATCATATCTAAACACATGTTTTAAATAAAATGTTTTTAGAAAATTTATTACAAATAATGCCTTTTTTAGAAAAAATGAATTGCACTTATTTAGTCCTTGGGATAAAAGGTACACAAAGGGATCAAGGCTTAAATGGATCAAGGAAGATAAAGAAATCAACATGAAAGGAGGAAACAAGAGTGAGTTCAATAAGAGGGCACCCATTTTCTATGCTAGGAAAGCAACCAAAGGAGCTAAGATAAACTAGATCATTCATGAATATTTTCTAGCAAACAATAGCACGCTTGAAAATAAAAATGTGGTTTAAGGTTAATAAACTAATTTCCTATTTTCTTACATTTTTCAATTTTGAGTGAGGTAGAAGCATGGTTTTTTTACTTTATTTTTTGGAGGATTGAAATTAATATTTCATAGATTCTCAATTTTAATTAAAATTTTTATGGGGATTATAATGTGCTTTAAGTATTGGGTAGGGGCTATTAAAAATATTCTTACTAGGTACACAAAGGTGAGATTATTGGGCTATTAAAATTGTTGGGGATAGAATGACTAACTTTAATATTAGGTCTAATACATGGATCATCAATATTATCTAACCTCTGACATGCCCTTACAATTTTTTTTGACATCTAAGATTTGAACTCTAAGATCCTTGGGTTAGCCATTGAGTTGCACCAACTCAAAATCTTAGAAATAATTTTGGGCTTGAATCATCCTTATTAAATAAGAAGTTATGAGTAAGTGTTTGAATGAAGTTATATGCATATTAAAGTCTTAAATTAGATTTGAAAAAGACCTTGTGTGTGTTAGAGTCTTGAATTATATAATGTTATCTTTGATATTACCTTATGCACGAGTCACAATTGATTCTAAAACATATTATTTATGCCATTGGATGATTGTTTTATTATGTAAGAGCATCTAGGTTCACAAAGAAATTTGCATCGACTAAAAATAATTCATGTATGGATTAAATATTTTTAGTTGTGTGTAATTTTGTTATTTTTAAGAAAGACCTTGGAGTTTTTTAGCTTAATCTTTAAGTGTCTGCCAATTTTCTTCCACATAACAAGTTGGAGCATGCATCTATAATTTCTAAGATATTTATTTAAAGTATTACTAGTTTTATGAAACTTTGAGAAGTTGAAAGTGGAAAAGTTATGTTAGAGCCTTGTGAAGTATTGTGATGCCTAAGTTTCATGGAAAAATATGTTTCTATAAAGTATATAATAGTCTGTGAGGAAGTGTTGACATGTAATGGAGTGAGCTAAAAGGTATTGCATAACTTGTGTGTAGACTACTTTATGTAGCTTCAGTTTATGATTCATCATAACTAATCTTTCAAAGATTGGATCTCTACTAAACATACTAATGGAGCACTATTTCTTGCAAAGGAGACATTAAATCTTATTAAATTTTCCATTAAATGTGAAAAATTGTTAAAAATGGTAAAAACATTCCAAGAATCTAAGATATGAAGAGTTAGCAACAAATAACATCAAAATAGAAGTTGCAGATATGATATACAAGAACAAGGTAGATCATATATTATTTATAATAAGATATGATAGTATAATAGGAAGCCCTTGCATAAAGAGGCAAGGCAAAACTAAAAACTAGACTAAGCAATGTGGGATAAATTCTCACATAAGACAAACTAGGAAAAAAATGAAATACCTAGATAACAGTCTATAAAACATGAGAAATACATAATATAATAGCCCACCTCAAGTGAAGCTAGGGGCTTACAATAGCCAAAAAATAAATAGTGGCATATCCACAGTATGAGTCTCGATAACTAGGCCTGATAAGGTACTCATGTAAAACATGTATCCATGAAATAGAGAAGGAATATGTCCTCATGAAAACCCCAAAGAAAAAATTATTAAACCAAAATCATGTCATGAAACTCAAGGAAATGAGGTGATTCAAAAGGCTTTGTGAATATGTCTACAACCTGTTGTTGATTTGGAATATACTCTAAACTAAGAACTCCATCCTAAATATGTTGATGATGAAGTGAATATGTACCTCAATGTGTTTGGTCTAATAGTGATAAATTGGGTTACATGATATGTGAATTGCACTCTGGTTATCACACCAAAGTATATTAGGTGAATCTTATGTGAATCCAAACTCTATCAATAATTGATGAAGCTAAAGAACCTACTAACTCACTGTAGCTACTAACTTGTACCCAACCTCTATAGATAAAAGCGTAATAGTCTATTGATTATTGAACAAATAAAAAAGGTGAATAACCAAGATAAAAGATATGCCAGAAGTGGAACACTTTTAATCAAGAGAACCTACCCAATTTGAATCACTATACCTAACCAACTAAGTAGAACACCTTGTGTGGTGTAATCCAAAATGAGTAGTGCCTCATAGATATCATAAAATACTTCTGGTAGCCTTCCAATGACTATCATGAGGGCATGTTCAAACCTAGATATAATCCTAACTATAAATACAATTTTAGGGAGAGTATGGGTTAAATATATAAGACTCCCAACTATTTGCCTATAAAATGTTGGATCAAAAAATCTAGTACAGGTATAAGTGAGAGTAACTCCAGACTGAAAAAGAGGACTTGGATTGAAATCAACCATGCCAAAATGTTGAATATTGAGGGTGTACTTATGATGACTCAAATAATTCACTGTATCTGACTGTGAAATCTATAAAACAAAGAAGTGCAAAAGACCAAGATCTATCATATCAAACTATGCTAGTAGTGTCTACTGAATAGCCTAAATTTCAGAAGAAAAGTTTCTTGTGAGAAACAAATCATAAACATAAAATACTAGTATAAAAATGTCCTCCCTAATACATTGAATATATACTGTGGGATCTAAGTGGAACCAAAAAAAGATAGTGGAGAGAAGAAATGAATCCATCATCTCATACCAAGCCTGAGGGGCCTATTTGAGATTGTAAAGAGACCTCCTAAGTCGATAAATAAGAAAATAATAATGAAAAAAACTAGTAGGATACTCCATATAGATTTCATCCTACAAATATCTATGTAAGAAGGCACTCTTAACATCCATTTGATACATTTTCCAAGCCTATGATGTAGCAAGATAAAGTACATAGTGAATAGAATTGATCTGGGCAATGGGTGTTAAATTCTTAGAGTAATCAATACCTTGACCCATGAGAACCCCTTTGTAATAATATGTGCCTTATACGTATCAATGGACCCATCACATGCATACTTGGTGTGATAAATCCACTTGCACCTAACCAAATTTCTTCCATTAGGAAGAGTGAACAAATCCCAAGTATGATTCTTCATCAAATAAGAATACTCATCTATCATCACATCATCTTACTCCTATATCCCATGAGGCTATTAATCCATAGAAAATACATGACATAAAAGTCCAGTACCTATAGAATGTGTATGACAATGTCAAGTGGGTGGAAGATCTTGTATGAAAGGTGTTTCCTAAAAAACTATAGTGCATGCCCACTTAACATAATGGTAAAATTAGTGTGAGTAGGATCCTTAAACTCTATAACCTCCTCAAGAATCTCCTAAACTATCTCCTAATATAATTAATCCTCAAGAGGAGGTGATGAATCATCAAAAGAAGAAGAAGAATACATGGAAGAAGATGAAGAGTCATGATATGTGAAGTGACCATGAAACTGTACATGTGTTAAAAGATGAACATCATAAGTATCATGATATAAAAGATGATAAGATCTCTTGTCCTCACAATACCTTAAAAAAATCAAAGGTTTCCTCTTCTTATCCAATGTTTTCCTTTTTTAATTTGGTACAAATTCCCAAACATGCCTCCCAAAGACTCAAAAAAATGAGACATCAGGCTTGGTTTCAGACTAAGCCTCCTTTGGATTTAAATGCTCAAGTTTTATATGTAGTATGTGATTTCAAATGTAATTTACATAATAAATTGCCTTTTCCCAATAGATAGGAGGTAAATCCCATGAATTCATCATGTGGTTTTACATCTCCTTCAAATTTTAGTTTTTCCATTAAAATAAGCCATTAAGCTAAGGAGTATGTGCAACATAATACTGGTGAACAATACCATGAGCTACCAAAAAATTAGATAAATATCAACTAATGTACTCCCCCCCATTATCTGTATGAAGCTTTTTGATGTAACTAGAAGACTATTTCTTGGCCAAAGCCTTAAAGACTTTGAAGTGAGAAAAGACATCACTCTTGTAATTGAGAAAATAAACCCCACTACACCTTGATAAATTATCAATGAAATTAAGAACATACTTAGCTTCTTGAAAGGAGTAGGAAAGACCATCAAATCATTATGCACAAGCTCAAGTGGTGAAAAATCTCTCATGGACATACCCTTATGAAATGGATCTTGGTGTTGTTTCCCTAATAAACCACTAGGTCAAACTACATCAAGACATGAAACTATGAGAGGACCCTCTACCATACTGCGAGTGTTTAACTCTTTCAAAGATTTATAATTGAGATGTCCAAATCTATCATGCCAAATCCCATTCTTAGAATCTGTATGAGAAACTAAACACATCCCTAGAGGAGGAGTATCATAAAAACACTCAAAGTAATAGAGTCAAAAACTATGATCAACAATAACCTATGCAATAACTATGTATGGATATAACAAAGCTCAAACTTTAGCACCTTGTTGTGTAAAAGTCACTATATTAGCCTAACCAAAATGGAAATTTTTATAAATTGAAAGCAAATTGGTGGTGATGTCTAGAAAATATAATACATCATTGATGTTTCTATTATCAAGTTGTATGTCACCCTTTCCCTCAATAGAAATAAATGAAGAATCTCCAATCTAATTGTTAGAAGTAGAAATCAAACCAAGGGATACCAATGACTCCTTAGAAGAAGTCATATGGTGTGAAGCACTAGAATCTAGAATCCAACTATTTGAAAAAGGAAACTATGATCTCCCAACAACATTAAGTGATTTTCCATGCTCATGAGATGGATAATGAGTGGATATAGAAATATTATGTTTCTTGATGGCATCCTTTAAGGATTTCATTCTCTTAAAACACCTAGACTCTTTATGACCAATCCCCCCACAATAGAAGCATGATCGATTAGAATTATTCTTGGATTTTGAAGATGAATTGGTTTAAATGTGTTGGTGTTTGGCTTAGGTGCATTTTGAGATGGAGGAGGAATGTTTTTGTTTTTACTCTTTATTTTTACCTTGATCTTAGGATGCGATGATACTAAAGATTTTTGAGAGGTGGAAGACTCAAGGTGAGATAATTTTGATTGCTCCCTAGTAATTCTCTCACAAAACAACTCTAAATAAAAAATTTTAAATGTGACACCTAAGGAATCTATGCTAGAAAAAAAGGTAGAAGCAAAGATTTGGAATGGACCACTCAAATTGGATAAAATCAAGTACACACAATCTTCATCTTTCTTATCTTGTCTACTCCCCATTAACTATGTCAACAAATTTTTAAATTTAGTGAGGTAGTCTACAATAGAGGCAAAGTCATCCAGATTGAATGAATTAAGCTCCACTTCAAGTTGCATGGTTCTCATATGATCTACTTTCCCAAATAAATCTTTTAGCTTAGCCCATATTTTGAATGGAATATCACACTCATCCAAATGAAACAAAAAACTATCACTCACATAAGTCCCTATTGAACCCATAAACTCATCAAACTTACATTTGTGCTCAAAATTTTCATACTCTCTTATGAATTGTGGTAGAGTTTCATTCATTAGGGACTATAATCCTTTGCATTTTATGATTGTTTTAATTATAGGTACCCATGTATGGTAATTATGTGTAGTTAAAAGCTCAAAATAATCAATGCCAAAAGTATAATCCATGCTATTCAATCACCAAAGAGTATAAATAATTCAAAAGGGTGCACAAATCGGCATTGAGACAAACCCCCAAAAGATCATATTAAGGAGCCCCCTCAATTTTGGCTCTTTTTAAAATTACTAAATTTTTATAGAATGATGAAACTAATGTATATATAATTGAAAAACATACACTTTAAAAAAAAATGAAACTCAATTTTGAGTTATAGTTCAAAAGTTATAGGCTTTACAAATTCCCATAAATGGGTTAAGAATATTAAAAAAGACACTAAAAACTAATTTTAGTGATAAAAATAGAAATTAAGGTGAGATTATAACCACTCATTAAAACTAGAATCAAACCATAGATTTATCAAAGCCAACCAAAGTGAGAAAAGAACCTCCCAGTTACCTCGATGTATGTGCAAGTGAATTTGATTTCCTCTTTTAAGAAAAAATACAGCTTGTAAAAGAAAATAATGAAATGAATAGATATTTTGAGAGGATATAGTTAGGATAAATGATATATTAAATGTGTCTTAACTTGATTATGCCCTCCAAGAGTCTCCTCAAATGTACCAGGTAAGTTGATAAGAGAAAAGCTTCAACATATCTAGTAAGGCCTTGTATAAAAGATTATAAAACACCCCAAAATAGTTTGATGTTAACTATAATGCATTATAATGAGTGAAACATAGGTCTTTACATATATCTATTGTCTTCTTTACAATAACATAGTCCAAAAAATAGCTCTATAAGAGGATGTCTTGCTGATGGGTAAAGAAGGACACAAACTTGGTAAAGAAGTTATTTCTTCCACATAGTCCAATGCTTCCTCTCCCCATAGATTCACACACTCCATTATTCCATGTACCACCTTCTCTTCCAATTCCATTTTACCAACTCCTACCTAATTTCATATCTTTTCCACCAATCTGCTAGATAGATAAAAACAATGTAGATCTAAAAGTAAATTTTTTAGCACATAAGACAAAAATGAAAAAATGGCACTATAGGAAAATTTCAATGCAGGCTTGGGATTCCAAAGAGGAATAATTTAACACCTCTATCTTTCCTCTACATAGTATCTTCTGATAAATTTTAATGCCTAAAGAGTAGTATGTTGAAGTTAATAAAAACTTCCAATGTAGGCCTTTTCTTCCTTCCAACACCTTCTCTCCACTCTTCAATGCCTTCTCTCCTCATTTCAAGTTTAGGTAAGATGCCAAGATGGATGCAAAAGGTTATATGAGAAGACAAGTGGATGCTCCAACAAAGGAAAAAAATCCAACACCTCTCCTTAAAAGTTCTAACACACCAAACAATAGATCTTGTCAAAGTACCATAGTCCTTACTTCTAACACCAAAGACAAAACTGGGTGATCATCTCATTCTAATGCACCAAAGAGAACACAATATGCCTCTTATAGAAAATACACTGGATAAGGAATAAAATATTGAGGGTTATTACTTTCAATGGACACTAAGGGGAAGTAGAATAAAATCATCTAAAAATTGCAGTTACAAGGATGGTTTAAACTCTATAATGCTTTGGTACCATGTTAGGAATGGTTAAAACATACAAATAATCCAAGATTTAAAGATTTAACATCAAATAACTTCATAATAAAAGCTCCAAATATGATATGCAAGAACAAGTCATATCATATATTATTTAGAATAAGACATGTTAGTATAATAGGAAGCCCTTGCATAATTAAGGAAAAATTAGAAACTATCCCAAATAAGCAATGTGGGATAAATCCTCACATAAGATAAATTAGGCAAAAGATGAAATACCTAGCTAACAATCTAAAAAACATGAGAAATACATACTCTAACAAAAATCACATTTTTTTTTACATGTAAATAAGTGAAAAAGGTCCCTTACCTTAAGGTTCAAAAGGATTTAGATAGAAAATCATACCAAGAAACAAAAAAAACTCTAGGAGAGCTAGAGGAGATGGGAAGAAAGCCAAAAATAAAATAAGATAATCACAAGAGAGAATACAAAGGGAACTAAATCTCATAAGCTTCAAAACCTAGTGTAATCTTGGAGTGCACAAAGGAAGCACCACCAAGGAACCACTCTTAAGAAGCAAGATAACACTATCACCAGAAACTAAGGTCTCTAAGAAACTAAATGAACAACAAGAACCAAACCAAGATCAAAACTCTAAAAACTTTAGGGATAAGAGAACCCAAGATATAATCCAAGGCTTCTCTAAGTCTCTCAAACTAAAATGATATAAGGATTGAAACTAGGAAGAAGACTAGTGACATCAATAAAACACAAAAAGCTAGACCATTGATACCCATAATGATAACCTGAAAGTAATGGAAGGTGTTAGTGGGAAAAATATTTTATTATTAATTATCCACAATATCCCTAGGGGGGGATTAAAAATTCCAATTTTCATTAGGAAGAAGGTGAAGAGAACCAATGTTAGCCAAGAAATATGATGAAAAGTTAGTCTCATGATAGTTTGGGAGAAATAAATGTCTTAAATAAAAGGAATGAAATGGAGGATATATCAAATGATAGAGTTGAGTTGCCACTGATCCAATCTTCTAGATTGAATAGCCTTGATAATTAAAATAGAATCACCTTCCACTAATAATTTCCTATAATTTGAATCAATAGCAATTTTCAAACTTTTGAGAAGAGGTAGAGATTTAGCATAATATTTGAAGACCATGGAATGTTGAAGACAAAATAGGAGAGCACTTGTCCCTAATTATCTCCGAGGATGCCTCCACCTCCAAAAAAAGCTAGGTTGCCTTTGGATTCCCCAACAAAAATTAGATTTAAAAACTTGTAACTCAAAGGCTTAAAACAAGCCAAAAGCCTTTTTTTAATCTAAAGATGGAGGATAAATTTGTTTTCTAGTAAATTCCATTTTAAGAGAATATGATGATCCCCTCTAGTGATTTTATTTTTAGGTGGAGGCACTTTAGCCTTAAAAATATCTTGAAAGAGCACCTTGATTTTAAGAGTGAGGATATATTTAGAGACGGATGGGTTCATGAATACTTTATTGTTTATTTATTTCCATAAGCTCCAAATGATCAGAGATGGAGCCATAGCCCAAATATTTCTGAATTGATCCCTTCTTTTTATCTAGTTAATCAAAAGTTCTTGAATAGATCTACTAGCTACGTAAAGTCTATTCATTTTTCTAATGATCCAAGACCAAATTATCCAAAATAAAGAGAAATGGAGAACATGGTTTAGGGTTTTAGAGTTATCTTTATAGAAGATGCATCAAGAAGGTACCTAAAAACCAATTCTTTGGAGTCTATCCCAGAAAAGAGATTTATTCTTTATGATGAATAAAATATTTACATTAGCTTTAGGAAGTCCCCAAGGGATCTAACATTTTTTCATAGACCATAAAGGTGAATTAATATGAGAAATTAACTTATTATAGCCTTGTTTCACCAAAAATTTTCCAGAATGATCTTTAGTCCATTTTAATCCATCAATCTCCATTGAGCTACTAATATGAAGAGAGTTCAACAAGAATAAGAAATAAGTTAGAAGATCATCAGAATGGGTGGTCATAGAAATACTTGTATTTTTCCATCTTATGCAAGAGCCCTATATACTTTGAGTTTCAAACCAATAATTATAAACAATTGGTCCCCATAGGTTAGAAAATTAATCTTATAAAATGCTGAAGGAAGGATGATTCTAGAGAGGGCTCACATTGGATCATTCTTAATATTCTAGAAGAGGGATTTTGATATAAGGTCTCTACATTTCCCAAGAAATTTTTAGATGTGAGACCCATACATCTAATAATATATGTCATCAAGATAATTTATTCAGAGTAAGATTTTCCATGTGTTGTCTTTGTCTTGGTCGATTCTCCATAGAATTTTTGCTCATAAATCTTCATTCATCTTGAAAAAAATTCTATTTCTAGCCCCACCTTTATACTTATGCAAGCATACATTTTCCCATTTCATTAATTAAATTTTGTTATACTTAGAATGACCATCTTGCATAAATTTTTTATTATGTTAGTTAATCTAGATTTGACACTAATCAGAGCTTCAAATACTAACATCACATATATTGGAAACACTTGGAGAACTTCTTGAATTAATTAAAATTTTCCTACCTAAGAGAGCCATCTTACCTTCTAATAAGCCAATTTATTCATGAAACTTTTAGTCATACTTTCCAAGAATTCATTTTTTGACCACCCATGAAAGTGGGGGATCCCCAAGTATTTGTTAGGAAGAGAGCCTAAATAAAATCATAGAATTTTATTTATCATATTGTTCTATGGTAGAGGAAGAAAATGTTAGACTTCAATAGGTTAATCTACAGACCTGAAACACATTGATACCAATCTAATATTTTATTCAACATTATTCCTTTACAAATTCAAAGAAAGTTTTCTAGAAATGTGTCATCCACAAACTAACCATGAGATAAGCCGCTAATGAGATTGAATGATTTTACCTTTGAAAAATACCTACAAAAAGATTCTACCATGATGATGAAGAGGTAGGGAGAGATAGAATATCCTCAATGGATAACCCTTAGAGGTTTGAAAAACCCACCTAAAACTTTGTTAAAAAGAATAAAAAACATTAGAGAAGAGACACAAGAATCGATCCAATCAAACCATCCCTCAGAGAATGTAAATTTCCTGACAAGAAAATGTGATGAAAAACATTTTTATTCAAGAATAAAATACTTTATTCCAAGCCATAGTGAATTTGGTAAAACTACAAGAACATTAGATCTCCAAAGAGCTTCCATATACCAACATTACAAAACATGCAAATGTATGATAAAAAGAATGAATGGATTTTAATTAAAAATAATATAGATCTATTATTCCTACTTATGCAACAAATCTTAAGATTTCATAGAAAGCTTAGGAGTGAATAACTAGAAAAACATTTACCATGAGTGGCTTTGATACCATGTAAGATTCATCCAATAATGGACATCCAAGACTGATGATTAGAAGATCGAACACACAAATATATTGAAGCTTGGAAATCAAGTAATGAACAAAATTAAAATAGATATATTCATAAATGGAGATGAATTACATACCAATTGATCAAAGATCATAAATCTCATCACTCACAAAGTTATCATAGCTCACATCTATGTAGCTCACCATAATATAGAAGACTCCAAACATCCTATATCAATAAATATTACAAAGGGATGTACATATAAGTGGAAGTTAAGATAATCTAAATAA
>JARHVA010001366.1:1485000-1510000 GCA_037957365.1 Torreya grandis
TTGGAGGAGATGAGAAGAAAGCCAAAAATCCAAGAAGCCAAAAATCCAATAAGCTAATCACAAGAGAGAATGTAAAGGGAAGTAAATCTTATAAGCTTCACAACCAAAAATTGTCCTAGAGTGCATGAAGGAATCACCACCAAATAACCAATCCTAAGAAGCAAGATAAAACCATCACCAGAAACCAAGGTCTCCAAGAAACTAAATGAACAATAAGAACTAAACCCATATCACAACTCTAAAAACTTTAGTGACAAGAGAACCCAAGATAGAATCTAAGGCTTCTCTAAGTCTCTCAAAATAGATAGATCTAAATCATTGAAACTAGGAGGAAGACTAGTGACATCAATAAAACACCAAAAGCTAGACCACTGATACCTATAATGACAAATTGAAAAGAATGGAAGGTGTCAATGGGAATAGTCTTTTCTTATTAATTATCCACAATATTCTTAGGGAGGGGGGATTCACAATTCCAATTTTCATTATGAGGAAGGTGAAGAACAACAATGTTAGCCAAGAACTATGATGGAGAGTTAGCATCATGATAGTTTTAAGAGAAATAAATGTCCTAGAAAAAAGAATGAAATGGAGGATATCCCAAATGATAGAGTTGATTTACCACTGATCCAATCTTCTAGATTGAATAGCCTTGATAATAAAAATAGAATCACATTTCACTAATAATTTCTTAAATTTTTAATAAATAAAAATTCTCAAGCTTTCAAGAGGAGCTAGATATTCAACATAATTGTTTGAAGAGCATAGAGTTTGGAAGACAAAATAGGAGAGCAGTTGTCCTTGATTATCTCTGAAGATGCCTCCACCTCCAAAAAAACCTAGGTTGCCTCTAGATGCCCCATTAAAATTTAGCTTGAAAAAATTATCACTCAAATGTTTACAATAAGAAAAAAGCCTTTTGTTGATATGAGGATTGAGGATAAAGTTGTCTTCTATTAAATTCCATTTTAAGATAATATGATGATATTGTCTAGCGATTTTATTTTTAGGTGGAGGCACTTTAGCCTTAAAAACCTCTTGAAGGATCACCTCAATTTTAAGAGTGAGGATATATTTAGAGAGGGATGGATTCATGAAGACTCTATTATTTATTTCTTTCCATAAGCTTCAAATGATCATAGATGGGGCCATAACCCAAATACTACTGACTTGATCCCTTGCTTTTGTCTAATTAATCAAAAGTACCTGAATAGATCCAGTAGCTACCCAAAGTTTGTTCATTTTCTTAATGATCCAAGACTAAATTATCATAGACAAAGAGAAATGAAGGAGAACATGGTTTAGGGTTTCAGAGTTATCTTTACAAAAGATGCATTAGGAAGGTCCCTAAAAACCAATCCTTTGGAGTTTGTCCCAAAAATGAGATTTATTCTTTATGATGAACCAAATATTTACATTAGCTTTAGGAAGTCCCCAAGGGATCGATTTTTTTTTACATAGGCTATAAAGATTAATTAATATGAGAAATTAACTTATTGTATCCATATTTCACTAAAACATTTCCAAAATGATCTCTAGTCCATTTTAAGCCATCAATCTCCATTGAGCTACTAATATGAAGAGAGTTCAGAATGAATAAGAAATAAGTAATAAGATCAGCAAAATGGGTGGTCATATAAAGACTTGCATTTTTATATCTTTTGTGAGATCCCCATTCACTGAGTTTCAACCTAATAATTATAAACAAATGGTCCCCATAGGTTAGAAAAGTAATATTGTAAAATGTTGAAGGAAGGATGATTGTAGAGAGGGCCCACATTAGACCATTATTAATATTACAGAATAGGGATTTTGATATAATTTCTATAAATTTCTCGAGGAAGTTCTAAATGTGAGACCCATACATCCAATAATCTATGTTTTCAAGATACTTTATTCAGAGTAAGATTCTCTATTTGTTATCTTTGTCTTGGTATATTATAAATAGAATTTTTACTCATAAATCTTCATTCATCTTGAAAAAATTCTAATTCAAGCCCCAAATTTATATTTATGAAAGCACACCCTTTCCCATTTTATTAAAGAAATTTTATTAGACTTAGAATGACCGTCTCACATAATTTTTTTATTATGTTAGTTAATCAAATTACAACCAAGATGATTAATTCAATTTCATAAAGAGATTGAAAAATACAAGACCCACATGCTCAAAACAAATTACCACATGTGCCATGAGTGATGGATTGTGAAGGTGCATGAAATCAAAAAGAAAAGAAGCAAAGGGTCCAACAAGGTCCAATTACAAATTAATCTATGATTTAAAGAAACAAAGGAAAATCCTTTGGACCATCCAATGGATATGAAAAATAAGGGAGAGGACCCAATAGTTGTCTTCCATAACTTCACACTTATGTGGCACCTAAATCATGCCATGTCAACACGTAAAAATAATTTTGATGCATAGTTGTGTCAGCTTTCCAATTCTAGATTTTGGACATATAAAATGGCATTATAGACCCATGGTTTTGATTTCCATGCAACGAGTCATTATGGTGCCATTTTGGAGGTCCACCTGATTGGCGATGGTAACATCACCCAAAAAAATCTAAGTGAGTGACAAAATTTTAGAATTTAAACATTGGTTAATAGTGCATAGCCCACATAATGAATACACCTAGTTAGAGGTGGAAAGGCATTAACATATCACCACCCTACATTTATTAGCCATTGAATCACATTTAATTCAATGATTTCCCTATTATTTGATGTTGATCTTCTCATACCTTCATCCCCATCAGGTCATCAAAATATGGAGGGTTTGGGAGATGAGATGATGGGAAGAGTAATAATTATTACATGAATGTTTGTTGTTATTTTCCATCATTGCATACAGGTGAGGTTTTTAATATCTCACTAAGGTTATGATACAGATAATTAAAAAAATGTTAATATAGATTCAAATATTTGTTGAAAATAACATATATTTTTTGTTCACTTACCTTATTTCCTCGTATTATTAAACTGTAGTTAATTTAGTGTAGTTGATCTGTGTACCCAACCTTCTCACACCTTTTCCCCCTTCACCCGCATTAGGATATCAAGTTGCATGTGTGTTGTTGTTGAAAGGAAGAGGAGATGGAGGGTTTGGGAGATGATATTATGAGAAGAGTACTAACTATTGCATGGTTGTTTGCTATCAATTTTCATCACTACGTACAAGTGAGGTTTTTAATACCTCACTAATGCTATGACCCAAATCATTTAAAAAATTTAAATATGGATTTGAATTTTTGTTGAAAATAAATAATTTTGTTTGTTCGATTGCCATCATTCTTCACATTATTAAACTATAGTTAATTTCAATGTAGTCGATTTGTGAATTGTTAAGAATGAGTTATTTTGACTTACATGTTTTAATGTTAGTGTAAGGTTTTTTATTATTATGGGCTTCTTTCTTTTGACTTATACAAAAATGGGAAATGTGTTTCAAGTCTCAAGATTCGTAAAGGCAAATTTCAAGATAGACATGTCTATATCTATTGGTGTTTTCAACATGACCAATCCATGTATTTTATTTATCTATCATTGCTTACAGGTGAGGTATTTTATACATCACTAAGGATATGAGCCATAATGGCTTAGGATTTTTGAATATTATTTGCAATGTCTATTAAGAAATAAATATTTTTATCCATCTATGATTTGTTCTTTTGGTTCTTGGGATTACATCTGACTATCATTACTTACAAGTGAGGTTTTTTAAAAAGGAAGGGTTTTTTTTAGTATTTTGGGTTTTATTTTATTTTTCAAAGTTTTTTTAACGACTTCTACAAAAATAGCGAATTGGGTGTAGGTCTTGGACTTTGATTGTTTGCTAGTTTTTTTTGTTGATATGTGAATCATTATATGAGTTACTCAATTGTAGTGAATGTATTTTAATTTAGTGGTGTTGATGTGTGTCATTTAGAATGAGTGATTTTGGCATACAAAAATTACCTACCATCTAAGGTTAATTTGTGCAATAGATGGCATAAATAATATTGTGACAACAATAAATTGCATGAAAACAATTCATAAAAATAAGCATTTCAACTTTTTTAGAAGGAACCTTTTTTTAGTATTCTAGTTTTTTAAAAAAAAAAATTGTAAAAATGATGGACTAAGTGTAGGTCTTGTACTTTAAGTGTTTGTTAAAAATAAATAATTATGTCAATTTGTGAATAACTATATGAATAATTAAACTATAGTGAATGTATTTTAAATCATTTTGAATGAGTTATTTTGTCTTGCAAAAAATACTGACCATTTAATGTTAATTTGTGTAATAGATGGCATGAATAATATTGTGAGAACAATCAATTGCACAAATGTAATTCATACAAATAAGAATTTTAATTATAATATGAATTACATTCATACAAGTATAATATTATCATTGAGGATGCCATGATATCATATTCCAATTTTATAACAATACTAAAAAATTTAAATGGAAAAACCATAGGAAAACCATTCTTGGACTTTTCAAAGGCATATTTTAGGAGAGCCATGCCTATATCCACTAGTGTTTTTCAACATAACCAATCCATAGATTTTTTTTAGCTATTGTTGTTTATAGGTGACGTATTTTATACCTCACTAAGGATATGAGATTTAATATGTTTTATACCTCATATTGTCATTGACAATGCCATGATATCATATTCCAATTATATAACACTAGTAAAAAATTTAAATGTGATAACCATAGGATAATATTATTTATATGATATATAATTTACATACCATAACATTAGACATGACTAGAAAAAATAAGTTATAAAGTAAGGATTCTATTTCATACTTGTTCATTACAAAAAAAACCTTTGTCGAGTCTTTAAAATCAAGACAAAAAATTGCATAGTTGCAATTTTTTAATAAATTATTTATTCATGACAAAATGTTGCATACTTTATATTTTTCAAGTGATTGCTCCATCAACTCTTTCACTATTGTGTTTTTCACTATCATTGATGTTGTTGGAGTATTTATCATACCACCTATCAATGCTTGAAACTTTAGTACTTTCCCTTTTTGATAACAACCTGTCATTTACAATTGATTAAGTGGATTAAGTGGACTTCATAGCTGATAATTTCTTGAGTTTGCATAGGAAGGAGAATATATGTTGATCATTTCGATCATAACTGGATATTGATTTGGAAAAGTATTTTCCATGTTTTTTAACATTCTCTATTTGTATATATATTTCCATGGTTTATCATCTTTTTCTAGTGCTATTTATTTTGTTCCTTCTCAAGCTTTTCCCTTTCCATTTCCCTTTGTTCTTCCTTTTCTTTCTTTTTTAATTCATTCTCAGTTTTTTTTATCCTTCAAATCCCTATTAATTTCTCTTAATGCTTTATTTTCTTCTATTTGTTGTTTCTTCTTTACCTTAATTTATTCTATTTCCTTCTTTCTTATTTCTTCATGACTAAGCATTTATAAAAAGTCATCTACAGTTAATATTTGAGATTGCCTACTCTATCTCACTACACCATTTTATGATCAAATATAATTGTGCACAACCCTCTCTATTTGTAGGTTAAGGAAACTAATTCAACTTGAGTTTCTTGGAATTTATTAAGTTTGAATGCATTTATGTTCTTCATTGTTATTTATTGCATTATCATCTATTCCTACAAGATTCATTGCATGATCACATTCATGAAAATCCTTTAAAACTGCATAGTAGTGCACCAAATCTTCATTAGGTATAATTGCATGAGGGGATGACATTGAAATGCCCACATAAGCATTGGGAAAATACAAGTTAACACCTAGTTTAGCCCCATCCTTAATCTAATCTGGTTGTCTTATTTGTGAGGTAGGTGCAACCCCTCTCTAAGAACATGTTATTCAACCTCAGACACATTCATGCCTTGACCAATTTATTTCATTTGGATTACATGGGTAAATTAGATAATAATTGGTACAATGGAATGTACAATGTCATTTTCAACTGTTACATCTAATTTTTGAAGCTAAATAATTACATCTATCTCATCCTCTCCATATCCATCCAATCACATGATGTATTAAATTTTAGTCTCATCATATATTTTACAACTTTATAGGCTTAAATTGGTGCCATGTCTTCTAGAAGTGCTTGTCTATTCAGTGGCCATATACCTATCCTCTTAAATCTTAACTTTATATTTTTTTAATAGAAAATACATTTTTGAAAGCTATGTTGCCCAACTCAACCAAGTTAAACCTGTTGGTTTCAAAATTGTGATTTCAAGCCATCCAATTTGACCTTTAACATTTTAAATATTTTTAAAATAGGAAGATTAGACTTACATCCAATGGTTGTAGCTTGGGGAAAGTGTGGGCTGGTAATGTAATAAGACCAATTCCCAAATTGCAAGCCTCTTCTACATTTCCATTGCTAGACGACTCCCATGACCATACAAAATTAACTGGTGCCTATTAGAAGGAGTAACATACCTGGTATGTTTATCTTGAAATGGTATAGCAAAATGAGATAAATTTATTTTGTCATCCAAGAATTCTCTTGGGCTGCCATACATGCACCTAGTTTTCAACATGAAATGTAGTTATTTAGCTATCTTTTTCCTTTGAAAAGATAGAATCCATGAATTATTTAACCTAATATATTAACACAAACAAGAATGGTGATCCATTTCATGATATTTGGAATGATGTGATCAATAATTTGACATCCTCTTTTTTCTATGATGCATATATCAATGTTCTTGCTAGCCTGCAATTATGTTTCATCATAGTTCTAATTTTTTTAAGGTCTATACTAGTTAGCTTCATAAACCTTCTCCAAGTTATTTTAAAATTCATCTAAAATATAAGTCCTTACCTGAAATTATCTACCTCTATCCAATCCTTTTATTGATCTAATGGATAAGTCTAGTTGCCTCTTCTTAAAGCCACTCTACCAAGACTTGCTAGTCATTCCATCCTTGAAAGGGTTGGGCCTATTTTGACATATATGGGATACATATGACTTGAGTTGTATAATTTATAGTCCAAGACCAATTTATTCCATATATTTTTAGCATTAAAAAAACTCAAGTTATTCCTCTAAAAAAATGGTTGGTGGGTGATTTGTTTGGTAGTTGTAATACACAAACATAGTAGGTAAGTGTGGCTATAAGGATTCCCCACTTTTTTCCATAGCTTGAGTGGAGGACCCATTGTTTTTCAAATCCCTCATATCATATTCCATTTCAATTATGGTCCACTTATTATGGATGCATAAATTTTTACTTGAAAAAGGACCTATTGTCACATGTGTAATAGTGTGAGCTTCTTTGTGTGAATTTACTACTTTTTCACCTCTGGAATTTACCACATCCACTCTTCTTCCTACTTTTGTATTCAACCTTGTCTTACGAAATTTTCTCCTTCTCTTTTAAATTATCATTCTATTGGCATAATAAAATATGTGAAAGTTAATAAAATTCATTATAAATTGATAAAATGTTAACATACACAAATAACTCATTACCTTACATTTCCATTAAAACTTGTAAGTCAAAATAACTCATTGCAAATGATTCATAGATTGACTACACTGAAATTAAATATAATTTAAGAATGTGAGGAGTGATGTCAAGTAAACAAATAAAATTATTTGATTTTTAACAAACATTTGAATCCATATTAACATTTTTTAAATGATTTGGGTCACAACCTTAGCGAGGTATAAAAAAACCCACCTATAAAAAATGATGCCAACTAATGGCAAATAGTCCTATAGTGACTTCTACTCTTCCAATCATCTCATCTCCCAAACCCTCCATCACATATTAATTTTAACAAAAATGCTCATGCAATGTGATGGCATGATGGGGATGAATGGTGGATGAAGGTGCGATAATGTCAACATCAAATGGTATGGTGATTAGAGAATTGAACGTGAGGTAGTAGGTAATAATTTTTGGATGGTGAAGCATTAATGCCTTATCACCTTAAACCAAGTGTATTAATTTTTTGGTTTATGTATTATTAACCAGAGTTCAAATACTCAACTTTTGGTGCCTGCTTATATTTTTTTGGGTGATGTTACCATCACAGTGTATTCATTCTATGGGTTGCACATTATTAACTAAAATTTAAATGCCCAACTTTTGGTTCCCATTTAGACTTTTTTTTTGTGATGTTACCATCACCACTCGGTTGGAGCTCCAAAATAACAATATAATTACCCCTTGCACAAAAATCAAAACCATGAGTCTATATTACCATGTTAGATCTTCAAAAACTAGAATAAAAAAGTAGACGTGTTAAGCTATCCATTGATGTCAATTTTGATTATGAAAAAGAATTATATATGTATGTATGTATATGCACATGCATGCACGCGCGCGTGCGCACACACACACATTATTTGGATAATGAAAAATAAACATTATAATTAACACTAGGATGATCCAATGAATCTAAAAGAATAAGATGATAATGCAATAAAAAGTGAAGTTTTGATTGTTAAATAAAATTATGAGAGTGTTGGAAATATTTTCATTGATGTCAAAGGTTTAGTATTATTAGTGATAAAGGCCCCATTGCATTTGATATTGTTTATTTTGGCTAATATGAGTTAATATTTATTTAATATTAATGAATATATTTTTGGTTGCATATGAGACAAAAGAAGGGCCCATGGATAAGTCGAAGAGCCATGGGATAAAGACAAAAGAAGGATGGGACGCATTTTCCCATGAAGAGTCATTTTTGGGAATACCAAGAGTCACCAAGTGAAGACAAAAGAGTAAGGGAGATTTTCTCATGAAGGGACACTTTAAGGAATACGAAAAGTCACCAAAGATAAAGACAAAAGTGGGAAGAACGTTTTTGATCATGAAGGGTCACTACATGACTTTTCAAATTCTTGGATATGAAGGGTCATCCAAGATTGGTGCCATTTTCCATGAGAATTGAAAGGTCACAAAGGAGGAAGGCCAAAGGTCATTTGGAAAGCTATAAATAAAGGCTTGAAAAGCCATTTGTAATATGAGTGTGATAGGTTAATTTGATATTATATTATCTAGCTTAGAAGAGCAAAGGTGAGAGAGAGGAAAGAGATATTGTATTGAATTATCATTTGTTGATTTAGCAACATTGAGAGATAGGTGTGTGGTATACATAAAGTGGTTGATGCTCATGTGGGTTAGTGCTCATGAATGATAGCTGGGATGGTGCTCGATAAAGGGATTTGAAGCTCGTGTGGGTTGGTGCTCATGAATTGTAGCTGAGTTTGGTACTCGGCAAAGGGTATATTTTATGCTTAACAATTGGTATCAGAGCAAGTTTTTTTTTGGAAAGTTTTACAGATTGAAGGTAGATCAAGAAAGCACAAGATGGCCATACATAAAGGTGCCTCTGTAAGCAAAATAATAGTTGATCAATAAGAAGAAGAGGATGAAGCTGAAGTGAATATGGAAGGAGAACTCATGTGTACCTTAGAAGAGTTGAAAATTATTGAAAAGAAAAATTGAAGATTAAAGCATCAAATCGAGAAAAATGACGAGGATTCAAAGGAGATAATTGAAGATCTGATGGCACAGTTGGAAATATCAAGAAAAGAATGTGAAAGGTATGTTATTGAAATTGCCTCTTTAAAAGAAGAGATTGAGAAAGCAGTCAATAATAAAATAGTCAATTATTCAAAATTTGAGAATAGCACTAATATGTTGAATAAGATATTAGAAATCCAAAAGGCAATATCAGATAAGACAAGTATCAATTTTGAAAAGAAGAGCTATGTTGAAGCTCTTACAAATAAAGAAATAAGAAAGGAAGGAATGGATAATACAGAGGACAAAGAAGGCTGGAAGGAACAAAGCTATAAATGATAATCAGGTCAGAGATTCACAAATAGGTCATATTTTTATGGTTACTATTTTTATTATAATGGATATGGTCATAAGAAATTAAAATGTAGAAAAAGAGCTAACAATCTCAAAAATAAGGAAAAGGAAGGTCATGTAGAGTCAAGCAAAAGCTATAACTCTTTTTCTCCTCTATCAAGCTTTGATGAAGAGACAATAATTTGTTACAAGTGTAACAACTTCAAACACATAGCTTGATATTGTAGAAGTGTGTTCGAGTTAGTCAAGAAGGACTTGAGTTTCAGGGCTCCATTCATCAAGAAAAAGGTTTAGACATGGCAGAAGAAACAATCTAAAGGTTTTATGTTGGTCCAGACAGCTCTGCATGCAAAAAATGAAGAAAAGGCACAGTTTATTGATAGTGAATGTTCGAGGCACATGATAGGAGACAAGAGCAAGTTCATAACCCTGAAGAAGATCAATGGTGGCACAGTGAAATTTGGGGACAATACTACTGCCAAAATTGCTGGAAAAGGTACACTAAGTTTAGATAATGGTAGAACTAAAACTGAAAATGTTTTATATGTAGAAGGTCCTAAGCATAATATTTTGAGTGTAAGTCAAATGTGTGATCAGGGGCACGCACTAAAGTTTTATGTAGAAGGTTGTGAAACTAGAAGAAACTATTTAGATGTATTAATTGCAGATGCTCAGAGAACAAGTAATAACTTATATATGCTATCAGACATCAAAGGTCAAAAATGTTGTTTGAGTTAGATTGAATAAAGTTGGCTATGGCACAGGAGAATGGGGCACATAAATTTTGACAATCTTGTCAAAATTTGCAAAAAGCAAGCAATTAGGAATCTTCCAATGATCACAAAGCCATATAACACCCTTTGTGGACCTTGTCTGCATGGGAAGCAGGCTAGAAGGCGGTTCAAAACAAAAGAGTACTCTACCACTCAGATGCTAGAGCTTGTTCACACTAATCTATGTGGACCTATGAGGACTCAAAGTACTCAAGGTGATAAATATTTCATGTTGCTTATTGATGATTTTTCACGTATGACTTGGATAATGTTTTTAAAGAAAAAATAAAAAGCTTTTAGATAGTTCAAAGAATTCAAAGCATTAGTTGAGAATGAAACTAATTTTAAGATTAAGTGTCTAAGATCAGATCGAGGAGGAGAATTCATGTCAGATCAATTTATTGAGTTTTGTGAAGATCATGGAATAAAGAGACAATATTCAGCAACAAGAACTCCACAACAAAATGGAGTAGTTGAACGGAAAAATAGAACAGTTCAAGAGATGGCGAGGACAATGCTAAATGAATCCAAGATAGCAAATAAATATTGGAGAGAGGCCATTGGTACAACCGTGCATGTTCATAATAGAGATATATTAAGAGTCAACAGTGACAAAAGTCCTTATGAGCTATGGAAAGACAAACCAGCAACAGTTGATTATTTCAGAGTTTTCAATAGCAAATGCTTCATAAAGAGAACCGATGAAAAACTTGGTAAGTTTGAATCCAGAGCAGATGAAGGTATATTTCTTGGTTATTCTTGAAAAATTAAATCTTATAAATGTTATAACAAAAGAACCAAGAAAATTGTTGAAATGTAAGTGTTAGGATAGAAGATGGAACACAAAAGATCAGTGATCTAGTAGACATTCCTAAAATCATTGAAGAGGAAGGCTTTGATGAAGATGAGAAAAAGAGAAAAAGGGAACCAAGACTCCATCCAAATATGTTCAAAAAAATCATAATGAAAGTGACATCATCAGGGATATAAAAGAAGGAATTCACACCAGAAGAATGATGGTAAGTGAATCTGAACAAGTTAATTTCTCTTTGTTATCTAGAATTTAGCCTAGAATTTTTTTAGAAGCCAGACATGATGAGCATTGGGTTAAGGCTATGGATGAAGAATTAGATCAGATAGAAAAGAATGATACTTGGGAATTAGTGCCTAGACCAAAAGATCATAATGTGATAGGAACAAAATAGGTTTATAGAAATACGCTGAATGAAAATGGAGAAGTAACTAGAAATAAAGCAAGATTAGTATGTAAAGGATATGCTCAAATTGAGGGAATAGATTTTGAAGAAACTTTTGCACCAGTAGTAAGGTTAGGGGCTATTAGAATGTTTCTTGCATATGCAGTATTTAAAAATTTCAAAGTATTTTAGATGGATGTCAAATTTGCCTTCCTAAATGGGAATCTTAAAAAAGAGGTCTATATTAAATAGCCTAAGGGTTTTACTCTCTTGAATATTAGTAATCATGTATGCAGATTGAAGAAAGCATTGTATGGATTAAAACAAGCTCGCAGAGCTTGGTATGCAAGACTTGATAAGTACCTGCAAGATCAAGGATTCAAGAGAGAATTTGTTGATAGTAATCTTTACATCAAAATAGAAGGTGAGCATCAATTGATTGTTGTGGTTTATGTTGATGATATCATTTTTGAAGGAAATATTGAAAAGATGACAAAAGAATTTTCTAATAGAATGCGAAAAGAATTTGAGATGTCTATGCTTGGAGAATTATCAGTTTTCTTAGGATTACAAATATTTCAATCAAATAAAGGAATTTTTATATCTCAAAGTAAATATGCCAAGGAAATGTTGAAAAAAATTGGTTTTGAGAATTGTGTACCAGTTGGCACACCTATGTGTACATGAAATAAGGTGAGCAAGGATGAAGATTTACCTATTACAGATCAATCTTTGTATAGATCTATGATTGGTAGTTTTTTATATTTGATAACATCGAGACCAGACATCATGCATGTAGTAGGTATGGTTGCAAGATATTAGTCATCTCCAAGAGATAGTCATATTCAGTTGGTGAAAAGAATATTTAGATATATCAAAGGGACATTGGATTATAGATTATGGTATTCCATAGGTAAAGATTTCACTTTAGTTGCTTATACAGATTCAGATTGGGTAGGGTGCTTAGATGACAGAAAGAGTACAAGTGGAGGATCTTTCTTCCTTGGTGATAGCTTAGTATCATGGCTAAGCAAGAAGTAGAACTCAATATCACTTTCTACAGCTAAAGTAGAATATATTGCAGTAGTATTGTGTTGTACTCAAGTGCTTTGGATGAAGCAAACTTTGGAAGATATCAAGGTAAAGTATGATGAACCTATTTCCATTTTTTGTGATAACACAAGTGCCATAAATATTTTGAAAAATCCAGTGATGCATTCAAGAACAAAACATATTCCCATTAGATATCACTTTTTGAGAGACCAGGTTGCAAATCAATAGGTTAAGCTGGAATATATTAGTACTACAGAGCAAATTGTAGATATTTTCATAAAGGCACTACCAAAAGACACATTTGAGTATATTCAAGAGAAGTTGGGAGTAACTTTCCTTACTTCCTGCCATTGAGGTTCAACATCAAGTGAGGGGGAACTAAGTGTTAGCTCTAGGTAGGCCCTTTGCCATTGATGTCAAAGGGGGAGAATAATAGGTACATATATAGGTGCAAAAAATAGGTACAATAAATAGGTACAGGTTGCTACAATAAGGGGGAGTTACTGTATGCTTTCAGATGATAGTATGTGCAGGTGACAGGATGTGGTAGTTTCAAGATTGAGGTTGCCATCAATGACAAAGGGGGAGATTGTTGGAAATATTGTCATTGATGTCAAATGTTTAGTATTATTGGTGATAAAGGCCCCATTGCATTTAATATCATTTATCTTGGCTAATATGAGTTAATATTTATTTAATATTAATGAATATATTTTTGGTTGCATATGAGACAAAAGAAGGGCCCATGGAGAAGTTGAAGAGCCATAGGATAAAGACAAAAGAAGGATGGGATGCATTTTCCCATGAAGAGTCATTTTGGGGAATACCAAGAGTCACCAAGTGAAGACAAAAGAGTAAGGGTGAATTTCTCATGAAGGGCCACTTTAAGGAATACGAAAAGTCACCAAAGATAAAGACAAAAGTGGGAAGGATATTTTTTATCATGAAGGGTCACCACATGACTTTTCAAATGCTTGGATATGAAGGGTCATCCAAGATTGGCACCATTTTCCATGAGAATTGAAAGGTCACAAAGGGGGAAGGCCAAAGGTCATTTAGAAAGCTATAAATAAAGGCTTGAGAAGCCATTTGTAATATGAGTGTGATAGGTTAATTTGATATTGTATTATCTAGCTTAGAAGAGCAAAGGTGAGAGAGAGGAAAGAGATGTTGTATTGAACTATCTTTTGTTGATTTAGCAACATTGAGAGATAGGTGTGTGGTATACACAAAGTGGTTGATGCTCATGTGGGTTGGTGCTCACAAATGATAGCTGGGATGGTGCTTGGAAAAGGGGTTTGAAGCTCTTGTGGGTTGGTGCTCACGAATTGTAGCTGAGGTTGGTACTCGGCAAAGGGTATATTCCATGCTTAATAGAGAGAACATGTATAAAATATATAAAATTAAATGAAAAAAATATAAAATAGTGAATAATGTCTTTTGTTTACTTACTTTATATTTGCTTACGTGCTTGATTTTGGTGTAGTTGATGAAATGCTTTAAAAGTTTTTTAAAAAAATTGACCAGGAACCTTTTTTTTACTTTCTTGATGTTGGTGCTATTAATGAAATTCTTTATGTTTTTATAGAAATTGTGAAAAAATAGTGTTATTGGAATAATAACACACAATAAGGATTATTTACATAGGCAATTAGAGATTCAAATTTGAAAACTCGTATGATCCGTGGACTTGCATCTTGTTGGTTCATTTAATTTGTTTTGGATTGATTTTGGATTTTTTTTCAATTGTTTTTAGTTTGCATTATGGAATTTAGTGAGTCTTATGTCTATTTTCAATTATGTGGTATACCAATTAGAACAAGGATGGATTGATTTTCATTTTTTTAAATTATTTTTACAGTATCATAAAAAGTTTGGTGAGCCTTATGTCTATTTTGAATTATGCAAGTACATCCATTGGAGCAAGGGGTGGGAAAGATGTTTAGCTTCAATGGTTTTTAGTTGTAAAACCAAAAATAAAGATAAATTGGATGTATTTTTATATATGTTTTATCTTTTAAAATAAAAAATAAAGTTAAAGTGGATGTATAGTTGAACAAGTTGTTTGAAAATTTGTACAATGAAAATATTGTGACATATTACATTTGATAAGCAATATATAATTTATATTATTGAAGTCAATTTTTATATTCATAAGTGTATTTATAATATTAAGAATTTTGTAGTTAATATATTATGTATTAACAATAGTACAATATCTTATGTACACTTTTCAAATTTTTTATGAGTACAAAATTTTAAAGTTTAAATATTGGGAAAAAATGTCTTTATTATCAATGAAAAATTTATCTACCTTAAATTCAAAAAATGTTTAATACTTGGGCTCTCTACCCTCAAATAATCTCTCAACTTTTAGACCCTGCTCAAATAACTCATCCTCTCCCTCTTGCAGTCACTTGTACTACCTCATCTTCTAAAAATTATGATGTCTATGAAGCCGAGCTCAAAGTGGAACCACTTTCAAGAAAATGAAAATATAGTGATCTTTTAGCTTAACCAACCAAACTACATGGATGTGAATGACTAAAAAAACTCTAGTCTAACAACCTCCTCATGTTCCAAGCATTTAAAACCATAAACCCAACTAGTTGGTAGTGATTTGCATGACCACATGATACATGTTATCCTTCCCTCTTCCTTTGAAAGTTAAATCCCTTAATTCAAAACTCATTCTCTCCTACCTCCACCTCTCATATTTGTACCTTGAACGAGTCCAGAGATAATGGTTAGATGCCAAGAATTAGTCGTGACTCAAGAAAAATATAAAGTAAACTAATTAAGAATAATGAGTAGGAAGGTGTAGATCTAGCATTGAAATTGGATTGATAGATGATACCCATATATGTAGTAGATCTAAAATCTTAGTTGGCTACAACCACTTAGAAAGGAAGAGAAAATAAAATTTGGCAGCCCCATACAAGACTTTAACAATAACAAGTTTAAAAATAGAGCCCACCTTCATTTTAGAGGTTTTCCCCAAGATTCAAAGTTAGCATTACCTATTATTTTACATGGATAAAGCCTCATTAAATCTTCCTTTATGCACCAAAAATAAAGCCTTAATGATCAGTGAATTTTCTATTTTAGCTTGCACACTAAAATTTTGATATTTTTTTAGATGTTTGGATTAATTGAGTACCTCTTGAGGACATACAGGTGGGCCTGGGTCCATAATATCTTGGCTGTGTTCCACTTGGTTCACATGGAGTATGACCCCTAATATAATGTGTTCTCATGGCTACTTATTGAAAGTATCCAATGGACCCAATGGGAATGAAACCTGGATAAGTGATTACAAACTACTTCTTTCTAACCACTATAAAAATCTCACATTGTTATTGTTTAGAGAAGATATCCCATTTAATGTCACATTGTGATGTATTATGGGTGTGATATGTTATGGTGCATTGTGATGTTTTTATCATTTAAATGTTTGAGGATTTAGTGGGTAGGTGAGATTATTAAAGAAAGAAGGAATATCCAATGCCTATATAAATTGACCCCTATACTTTCAATAATAATTTAGAAGATTGTGAGGTGATAATCCAAAGTGTGGTATCTAGGTATGCTTTTAGTAAATATTTATGCATAGATTTGGGTAGAGTTGAATGGTTGGACTGTGTCCCTATGTGGATTGGGTATTATAAGACTATAGGTTTTTCTAAGCTTAAAGGTTGTATTTATGTGAGTTTGGGTGTGTGTAAATATATCATTAAATAGATAAATATTTTTTTCATTATATTTAGTTACATTATTATGGGCTACACAATATAAAACATTTTTTCATTGAGACACCTAAGTGTGACTACATCATTTGGTATCACAACAATGAAATCAAACTCTAGTTTTATAGAGAAAATGTTGAGGTGAGGATGGGCATATAACATAGGTGACAACATGGTATGATATGCAGAGGTTTACAAAGAGTGGTGAATAAACATGACATGACCAAAGAGAGTGGCAAGACTAGGCGCAATAGTCATAAATGTATTTATAATGATTGAAGAGTTCATGTAAGTGATGTGAGTCATGAAAAAAAGGATGGTGGTAGTAGAGGAAGATAGAAGGAGATAATTAATCTTGAGGGATGATGTGAGAATGTAGAAGTTGAAATGAAATAAGTAGATGAGGAAGATAAAGTGGGGCTAGTACATGAACAACTGGATGGAGGAGAAGAGATTCTCATCAAAATATATTTCAAATATTGGAAGTGGAGCACAAATGGATTTTTCATGTTTATCAAGAATATTAAACCTAGTAAAGTTAATATATTTCCTCACAAGGATCAATGAGTACTTGATTTTGATGAAGTATTGTATGAGTACAAGGTAAAATTTTTGCAGACTAAGATAAAGTAACATGTATATCTATGGTTAAAGGAGATATAGGTTAAGATAAATAAAAAAGGTAAAGAAAACATTTCCCAATATGAATTATTTATTGTGAAACTAAAGGGAAATTTTTCCCTAGATATTATCATTTGAATCTATTGAAGAGGTTAAAAAATATGTGACAAAATAAGTTGAGCAAAAAAGAGTAAATGAAGGATTTCTTCAAGATCACTATCTATGATGGTCATAGAGAGGGACCAAGATAAGGTGGCACAATACATTAATTGACTATGATGGGTTATTAAAAACAAGATCAACATAGTGAGCTTGTAGATAGAAAAGGAGGTAAATCAACATGTGCTAAGAGTAGAGGAAAAGATGTAACATAGTCAACATATCTTGAGAGCCAAAGGGAAGCTCCGTATTGCTAGAGAAGAACCGATGTTTAAGAATTGGAGTGAATAAAGTGTGATCACTATGCAACCACATCAGGGTAGAAGAGGATCTACTTCTGTGTGTGGAATAATTAGTTTCAATAGAGGAAAATAAGTAAGGTTCATAGGAACATGCTTTAAGTGTGGGGAAGTTAGAAATAATCCAAATGAGTGACATTATGCACACAATTATGGTGGGAATAGAGGGAGTGGTGGTAGAAAGGAAGTCCTAAAAGCAAATGCAAATACCATGGAGAAAATTGAACATAAAGAGAAGCATGAGCAAGGAAGGAATTTACTTGAAACAAGAAAAGTCTTTAAGGTCATATGAAAGAGAAGGTAGTTAATCTAGAGAAGAAATATTTTTTAGACCAAGTGAAAGACAAGAGGTAATATATATATATATATATATATATATATATATATATATATTAGTGGATAGAAAAAGTATGGATAATCTTGTCTCCATAGAGATGGTGATGAAGTTGGTTTTGGTGTGCAAACCACATCCAAGGCTTTATAGAGTATCTTACTTGCTACAAGGTTTGAGCAATGTTGTGAAAGAATAATGCAAGGTGGAGATAAAAATAGGAAGATACATGGAGAAGGTGTTAAGTGAAATACTCCTAATGGACACATTTTTTTTTGGGAGATGCTATGAAAGTATAAATTTGAACTGATGTATAATTTAAGAGTGAACATTTTTCATGTGAATAAGGATGGATGAAGTTATTTTATAAATTCAAGAAGTAATTTCTTAGGGAAGAAGATGTAGAGTATGTAAATATGAAGAGGGATGCTATGTAGAGGAAGGAATGTGAGGGTGAAAAACACACGAAGCCTAGAGTGATTTCAGAGGTTAATGTCATAGTGAAGAGGAATAATGGATTGAGAAACATAGACAAAGGAGGTTAAACTAAAGAGAGCGGGTGTTATTAGAATAGAAAATTAAATAAGAACTGGTGGAGGAAGAGTCTTTGTGGCCCATTTTGTAACTACGTAGACTCCAAGGTGGGAATTATCCCACATTGCACAAGGATGCACCAAGACCTTCAAACAAGTTTGAAAGGGTGGTTCTAAAACCTATTCTGAGTGTGTAAGCACCATGCTCATGAATTTTCATTACCCAGGATGTATGATGTAGGATAATTTGGGTTCACAAGTTATCTTTCATCAACAAAAAAAAATTAGCATTGAAATAAGTAGTTTACATATGTGCACATTTTTTTCTTTGCATGCAAGCCCTTGGAGTTTATTCATGTATATGTGCATAATTTCTTCCATATAGCATGTTGGTGTGCACAACTAAAATTTTTATGGGATTCAATTGAGGTCTATCTAGTTCTGTGTAAGTTTGAGAATTTTTTGTGTGGTAACTTTATGTTGGTTCCTTGTGAAGTCTTGCAATGCTTGAGTTCACGTGCACATTTATGTTTCTCAAAATATTGTGATATTATGTGAGGAATTTTTGGCACACATCAAATTGATTTTAAAATGTCTTATGTAACCCACACATATATTACTCTATGTAGGTTCAGTTTGTTCATCATTACAACTAATATTTGTAAGTTTGGATCTATGTGCAACATATATATGGATCACTAGTTATCCTAAACAAGTCATTATAAATTATTAAACATTATATTAAATTACAATAATCACAAAAGGTTTTTGTTTAAAGGAGAGAGTTTATTTAATGTCACATTGTGATGTATTATGGGCATGATATGTTATGGTTCATTTTGATGTATTATGTGCATTTAATGTTTGATACATTAGTGGGTAAGTGAAGGCATTAATGTAAATAGGTAAATAATTTTCCTAAATAAAGTAACCCCACACTTGTGAGAATCATTTAAAAATCCATTTGATGACGTTCCAAAGTGTTTCCTTTGGGTGTGCTAAATGTATAGATATATGCATGGAAATGGGGAAGGTTGAAGAGTTAAATCACATCCCTACATGGAATGGGTAGCATAACAATATGATGTTTTATAAGCTTGTTGGTTTTTTTTGCATGATTTTAAAAGTGTGTAAATCTCCCATTAAATAAATAAATATGTGTTACTCTTTGTATTTTGTTGTGTTATTATGGGTTACATGGTATATGACATCTCTTCATTGATACTTTTAACTATAACCACATCAGATTCTTTGTAGAGTATACAAAAAAAAAAATAGTATTGATAAGTTTGTAATGGAGAAAAATAAATGCTCCTTGAATGAAGCAATGGATTTCTCTAAATTTATTAACAAAAGGGAGGTGGAAATTCTACCCACCCTAAATTCAGCTGAACACAACATCATTGAACAAACAAAACCATCTTCTCAACAAAAAAATAAAAATTTCAATTGAACACAACATCACTGAATAAACAAAACCATCTTATCACAAAAAGATAAAAATGTACCTTTTTGTGAAAAACTATAACCTTATGCTATGTGTTGGTTACTCCATGAAGTAAAATATCAGTTCATAGAACCTAGATTTATTAGATAATATAATTTCTTGCAAGGAAAATATTTTTAAGGTCCCCATGTAGACCCAAGCATTCAACTATATTTTCCATTCTATGAATGAATGGACAAACTATAAGTCAAGATATTTACTTTTAGGGTTTCACACTAATTCTAGCAGTTCTAAGCCATCATCTTCATAACTCATTTTAGAGATAGAAGAAATGTAGATAAACTTTAAAAGAAAACATTTTCTTAAGAGAGGAAATAAGGATCAATATTAAATTTTTATCTGGATAGTGTAAAAAAGCTTCCCTTAGTTATATCAAATAAATTTTCATTATCCATTCCAAGACTAATTTAACAACTTAACCACTTCATATTACTTTCCAAGGTTCAACCCCAATGACACAATCTTGCAATGATTTTAAGGAATTGAAAATTGTCTTCTGAAAAGAGTCTATCTATACCTAGTTTATCCAGTTCAACTCCTTTAAAAAACACATCCTTGATTTCTCATCAAAGCACAAGAAGAAGGAATACAAACTTGAGTGTTTGCTAAGAGATAGATTTGGTTCATAATAAAAGACTTTTACTATCTGATTTATAAGTTAAATCCACCAAATAATTTTTGTGTGAAGCATTTGGATGCAACTGATGCTTTTGTTTTTAATTCTTGGAAACCACCAAGGGCTTGTGAAGATGTTTTTAGCTCCCTTATTTCTATTGTATCATATGCAATTGTAACATGTGCAATCCAATTCTTAAGGGTCTTGTTGCTTCATCAAAACGTACTTCTGTCAATGACATGCACTCAAGTAAGGGCTTATTCAAATGCTAAATGATTGTGCTTTGTAGGTCGATACTCTAAGAAAAGACAAAGGTGATCTATTTGAAAGCATGAGAAATACTCATTGTGAATTTTTTTTTCGGTTAGAATAAGGATCATGCACTAACATAATCATTCATTCTTGCTTTAGCTGAAAACATTTGATAGATTGTGGACTATGATGAGCATGTTTGTTATTAGTTAGACATGGGAGAAATCTCCCTACCTACAATATTTTCAGGCTTCATTTTGTAATTAATTATGAAGAAGTTTCACTTTTAATCAAACCTAGAGCTTAGGGGTGTATTCATGAACATGAAAGGTTGAATTATATAATATGTGGAGTCTCATAATATGTAAACAAATTCTTAACTATTTCATTGTAGATAAGTGTTCCCTTTCGATTCAATTTATGATCCTTCCTATACGTATTTCCATATCAACAGTAATACTATGTGTATTCGTCAATTAAAAAAAACAAACATTATAAATTTATAAATCTTAAGAAGAAGATAGTTTGGGATACAATTGCACAATAATGATTATTGTGGTGGTATTGCATTGGCATGGATGCATTATTTTATATGGTTCCTTTTTAGGACTCAATGAGATTTTATGATAAGACACTAAGCAAGAGAAATCCTAAGGGAATATAACTAGATAACATTTTGTTTTTGTTTCGTGGGCTTTTATAATTTTGGAGAGTGTAACTCATTTCCATTTTTCTATGTTATCAGATTCTCAAAAATCCTTCACCATACTTAAATTGAAATGTTTATGGTATTGATCTTGGTTCTAGTTTGTTGTGTAAATGTCTTAGGTTATTTAGAAATATTGGGTTCTTCCTCAAAATGTTTTTCAACTATCTGTTTAGTCTTTCTTGGATCAACACACAATAAGGGTACGCTAAAAGTAAAAAAATAAGATAGGATAGAAGTAATTTAATCTAAATCATAAATCATAATTTGTAAACGTATAATATTTTGAACTATGAAGTGTTTTGTTAATTTATATATTTTTTATTATACTGATTAAGATGAACCCATCTTTAAATTAATGTGAAATTCAGTCTAGATATATTAGGAGGTCCGTGTCTTCCTTTGGCTTATAAAAGATATAAGAGGATGCAATTTACAAAGAAAACCAAAAATACCCAACCAAAAGAAGTAACAATAGTGAAAAGAGCAACAATCACATTTGACTAGTACGGGAATCAACTAGTTTTAATTGGACCAAAAAACCAGCCTAGACTAATAAAGAAAGAGGCCCATGTCTCAAAGAGAACCATCAGGAACCAGTGGACTGAATTTGGATGATCGAGAACTATCAAACGGAAAAACAGAAACCCTATAAAATCCACACCAAAACACAAAACCAACAAAACACCACCAAAACTAAAACAAAGAACCTAAATACAACACAACAGAAAGTTTGGATATCTTTAAAAAAAAAAAAACCATTGAAAAAATACAAAAAAAATCGCATGAAAGAAACATAAATTAGTAACTCAATCCTAAACAAAGGGGGCCCAAATCCCCAAAAAGAATTAACAAATGAAACAAGACCCCATCAAGATCCATAGTACCATCGAGAAAAGGATTCCAAGGGAAATCCACAACCGATGAAATATCCATAAAAGTATTTTATGAAGGAAAATGTTGCCAATTAGTATATTTGAAGAAAAAAAGTGCAACACTTGGGAATGAGAAAGACTCTCAATCTGTCCTGAACGATGCCCCCGAGAAATGATCTCTCAAAAATTGAACACAAACAGAAAACTGAGCGAACCGATAACATACATAAGATTCCTCATCGTCTTCACCAAGTGTTTCTTGCATAATATTTTCTCGAAAGGGCAGACATACCCAAAGAACTCCTTGATGCCAGCCATCTCTCTCGGCCTAAATACAGAGAAAATAACAGCACTTAAAGCATAGTTGAATAAGAAAGAATCAGGATCTACATACACTCCCGCTTTGCTCCAGAACCCACATGAACAATCGCCAGAACCCCGACAAGGATCACCAGGTATTCTTAAAGCGTCCCATCACCATTTCTGAAACCTCCACTGAATCCGAGAAGAAAAACCAATTATAAACAAGTTAGAACATATGGATTTTTGACCTAGGTCTCATCAACGAGGGAAGACCACTTCCAGACTGGTGCGAGTGCCCATACACAAAATCAATATTAAAATTATTTTTCTTTAATTTTTGGTATGATTCTTGTATTCTATATACCTTTTTACCACAATGAAACATAACCAATGTCCCAAAAATATATCAGCGTTCCACGTACCTGTACCTATACAAGTTCCCATTTCTAGGAGATTTAGACATTTTCTTATTCTTAACACTTTTGAGTTAATCCTCTTGAACTTTGATTTTCCATTTCCAACACTAGCACATTTTAATCCAATTTAGAGGTCAAAAAGAATGTTTTCGTGAAATCTTTTATTATTCTCTGATTTTGGAAGATATTCAAAGAATGATAAATGAGCATAGAATGAAGATGGCATGTGAACGCATAGGCATTCTAATTTTTTTTAGAGGTAGATGGTAATCAAAGAAAAAAAAAAAGTTTGTATAGTTCTGGGTTTAAATCGTATATCTTTGTCGGTGCTTTCAAGAAGTTTTGTTGGTCAACAGGTTCATATGTTTTGAAGCTATTTTTTTCTCTTTTATGCCTTTTATTTGTTAAGTTCAGTTCCATATATGATCAAATAAAATTTTGCGATACATTCACTCAGTAGATCAAGGTTGGAGGACTTTATTAAATAAGGTAAGAAGAATTGATTTTGGAAGTTATAAATTTGTAAAAAATAAGTTTTTATCTAAACATTGAATTTTAGATATATTATCGTTTAAAAGTTAGAACTTATGCAATATTATAAACCAAGGTCTTTGTCTCTTGAAAATATTAAATGTGGATTGGGGAAAAATCCAAAGATTTGAAAAAGCATATGGTTGTCTTTATTGAAAGCCGAATTCCATTCAAGTCTAAACAAATTCTTTTGGTTAAAGTTTGAAAATGACAAACCACCTGGCTAACTGCAATTTATTGCTTGAGAGGTGTGTGTGAAGGAATTAAACGATAATTAAAACCTGTGGTTGAACTTGGATGGCTGCAAAGTTGATTTGAGCATGGACTTATAGGAAAAAAAGGAAAATGGGGTAGGAAGAGAACGATTTCTTTTTTTTTTAAGTTTGGGCAGAACCAACTGAATTAGAGAGTAGGGGACACTTAGGAGGAGAAAGACAATTGCAGGAGTTGGATGATCAGATCTGCACAAGCTAACAAAGAGAAAATGGAAAATTCGCGTCAGTTCAAGGTAGTTCTGATATCACCTTTGCATCGTAAAGAGTGATATACCTACGTTGAATATTTGGCTGTGTAGAGCTTTTATAAACAATTAAACAATCTATTACTATTATATTTGTCTGTGTGCAGCTTTTATAAAAAATTAAATTATCAATCACTATTTTTATTTTGGATTAAAGTCTACGTTTTAATTTACAGTAGCTTGGAATGAATTATGCTCCTAGCTATGCTCGAACTACTTGAGAATTGAGAGACTCTAGTGGCGTTGTTTTTATCTATTTTGGAATAGAATATAGTGTGGCTGTCGGTAATTCTTAGATTTTATTATAATATTTTATAATTGTAATTAGTTTTTTGGATTGTGGTGTAATAGTTAAAATAGATGTATAAGATAGTAATGATCCATGGTCGAATTCAATTAATAATTAGATGATTTAAAAAACAAACATAAATTGACAAATTGACCTAATAAAAATATAAGAATTAAAACCCCACTTATATTAAATGTGGATCTGTAAATCTCGCAATTATCATGTCTTCATTACTTACAAAAAATATTAATAAATAATTACATATAATTTTTGCACTGAAGAATCAGAAATTTAATCCAGCAACCTTAAACTGTCTACTAAATCTCTTGATGATTCTCTTGTATTGGGTAAAAATTAATAGATAATTATTTTTGTTAAAATGTTGTAATAAACTTTAAAATCATAATATATATGTATTTGTATTCT